>JANAWD010000110.1:0-83928 GCA_027627245.1 Meripilus lineatus | reverse complement strand
TCTGTTTCTTTTTGACGGTTTCGCTTCTATTTTTTCTTTTCTCTTTTTTTTCATCACTTTTTTTCCCTCTTTTTTTCCACATCTTTGACAACGAATACATGAGCAGACTATATACTTTTGGTGTCTGTCTTCGTTTCGCGATACCCTGATTTATTGCGACGCGCAGTCGGACATTGACCATCCCGCACCCTATATCCTAGCATCACGAGACAATCTGTTAGAGCATCGCACATCTTGTAACGTAGTCTATCATCCTCCTTTTTTCTCCCTTACTTATAAATCCAGGTCGTTGGCATTGTAATTAACAACATTGTGTGTGGTGTGACGACTCCCAGTACAAGTTCGGAACTTTTGAGGGGGGAACGTCATTGTTTATGACGGAATACATTGAAAGTCAAAGGCGGAAGTATACAGGAACGAGGAGTAAGTAAGTATTCGTAGTGGTTGTGGACACTCCAGATCTAATAATATACCGCAGTACTCGAGAAAGGATGTATAAATAAGTGCGTTCACGGCGCACGTTCATCCCTTGATCATGAACCCAAATCCCCAAAAGTTCCAGAGATAATGACCGAAATAGAACATCATCATTGATATCGATATGGTGTTCTGCCATCATGTACAAGTTACACAGATGACCTTCGAAAAGTCATCTGGTGAGAAACAGCCACCAACGGCCACCGAGTATCCTCCGACCTAGAGAAAGATAACGCAAACTCAATCATCACAAGAACCATATCATATCATGACGAGAGAATTCCGACGAGACGAGACTTACTGCCTTGGTCTCAAAATAAACCGTTGGTCACAACACCAGTCGTCTGCTAGAGTTCGTTTCTGTTTTCCCTTGCCGTTGCCAGAAGCATCCGTCGCATTCGCATTGAAGTTCGAGTCGGGATAACAGACAAGCATCGCTTCGAGTCCGATTCCTTGGATCTCGTATACGGCAACATCGAAAGCGAACTTGCGTGTTCCAGAAGGACAGAACTTGAGGTCGTCTGGTAAAGATAGGAGAGTCTCCAAGATCTCCATACACCCTTGCTTCAATCCCTGAGCCGTGCTCGACCAAGGCGGCGGTGACTCGGAAGATTCAGAATCCAACCCGTTGACAAAAGTGGATATGGAGAACGTCGCGTTTTCGGCGTATGCGCTGGCTAATTCGGAACGATCCGTGTCAAACCTCGCGAACCATCTTCAGAACGATAAACGATTAATGATTAACATGACGCGTTATGGTTAAGAAAAGAATCTACCATATGATTGTGAGAAAATGGGAGGAACTTACAGTCGGAGGAATTCTACTGCGTGTTCTTCGAGCGCTTGCTGAGCTTGGTGTAGTTTCCGCTTGCCTGGACTGGAGAGTACCTCTGATCTCGGGGAGCTGGTAGCACGGTCGGGTTGGGGTTGGGTGATTTCGACCCCTGGCTCTGGTGGTACGAGGTTACCCTCCGGGACAGGGGCTGTCGAGATTACCTCCGACTGGACAACTTCGTCAATTTCTATGGAAAGTTCTGGAGACGGAGGAGATGGTAGTGTTTCTGGCGGGTCCAGCGATATCTCCTCTCCGGTCTTGAGAACCGGTGGGGACGAAATGATCGAAGGATGTGACTGAAGTTCGGGAAGATCTTGGGTTGGAGGCTTCTGAGGGAAGAAAGGTAGATTCTGCGGTCGTGGGGGAGATGACAGACTCGGAAGGGGTTGGGACCGGGGAAGCGATCTTCGTGGGAGTGGTAACGGACGCTGCGGTCGGACAGTTCCTTCGACTGCAGCGAATGTGCAGGATGGACTCTGAGATTCTAGCTTAGGCTCCGTTAATGACTTCGTTACGGACTTGGGGACTTCGTCGCAAGCCACGAGAGCGAAGACCATGTCTGGTATTGTTTCATGCGACGGAGGTGGTGGCAAGAGGGTGTCCGACATTACGGGGACTTGACTCTTCCTTGAGTGAACGTTGAAAAAGATGAATATGAAGATAAGTGAAATCACACTGACCAATCGATAACCATTCCATCGGACCTACATTGAGGCCATGAGTTAACTATCTCAAGCATGCAAGTAGCAGTATTCGGGGAGCGGACCTGATTAATACCCTTACAATCTCAATCCCCTTCGATTTAATTGAAGCGCAATTTCTTGCTTGCCACGTTCTTCTATTGACCTGGTACCGTTTGTGTGATGGCTGACAATTGGGAGGCAAGGGAGCAAATCGCATCGAACCCTCCGTAACTAGCTTTGGCGGCTCAATCGGGCCTGGAAAAATATCTCGCTCTTGCTTAATCTGTGTCCGAGGAATATCTGGCACCTTATCGTGCATCCTGCAAGTAACGCTTGACAGCGGCGAAAGACCGGCACTCGACAGTTGCACGCTTGAAGACTCCCTGAAAGTGGGGGGCGTTTGGTAGAGTGGGTTAGCCGATGGCGAACGAGGGGAAACATTGGATATCGATGAGCTGGCCTCGACGCTGACCTTCCGACGCTTGGAGGGGGATGAATTAGGTGGTGTTCTTCGGACATTAGAGGTTGCAGTCGCCATAATCATGTCAGCTAGGTTGGGAGCACCAAGTACGGCTGTTGGCTTTCTTGGACTCGTGGATACCATGCGAGTAGATTCGGCTGGAGGTCTAAACACGTTCGCTGGCTTCGTTGGCGTTGATGGAAATACCGGCGGGAAAGGTTGCGGGGTGGAAGATCCATAGCTTGTTCCAACGGATGGCGGACGTTGGGGTCCTGGTTGACCAGGCAGCGGGTTGCCCTTGGACCTTGGTAGGCTGCTTGCTAAATGCTTAGCAGAACGAGCCGCTGCGGTGTGAGTCCCTACGTACTTTCTGGGAACAAAGTTTGTTCTCCTTGGGAGAGGTCGAGTGGTACGAATCGTTGGTGGACCATTGATCCGCCTTGTTAACAGTTCATTTGGTTGCGTATCTTCTTGAGTTGTAGGAATGTGCGCCTTTCGAGACGTTCCACGTATGTTGGAGGACATTGCTCCGTTATAGGTTTTGCAGGTGCATTGGATCGGGCAAAGAAAGGTGAATAGATGGATAGATGGAGCCTAAGTCCCATTCGTCGGGTGCAGAGCGAGGACGCCCTCAGCTAAGCGCTCGAAATCCTCACTCATCCCACTCTGCCACGAGCCGGAGGAGTGTTACTTGGATCAGCACGATGCAAACTCACGCCAGACAACGGTGTGTTGCATGTCATTGGAGAGTAAGGTAATACGTGTCTATATTCAAAGAATAATCAAGTAGTACAAAACGTAACTGTAGAATGGAAGACCGAATAAAGATCAAGAAAGGCAAGAGGGAATGAGACTCGAATGTGAACCGTGTGCAGTGAGAAAGGTTAACAGGGGAAGGTGGTCCGGTTGCGAAACAAAGACAAGAGGTACAAAGTATCCAGGTGCAATGAAAAGATTGAAAAACCAAACGGAAACTGATGTTACAAGACAAGGCAGTGACACATTGAACGGGTTTCGGCGTTGAATATCTTGCAGTCAGGGATTTCCCCGCTTAGCAAATTCGCCAGTGTGTTTCTCAGAATTGTCCAAATAGGTCCTCAGCAGCGGGCAGATGTATAGGGTATACTTTTGAACGGTTGTAAGGGTGCGTCTTTTGGCTGAGCACCCTTTAACGGAGTTGGAGGTACCAGGAGTTGCCCCGCAAGGTTAACCCAGCAAAGTAGGGTGTGGCAACAATTACATCAAGCATTCGTGTGTTTTGAGGAGGGCCCTGGGATGGACCTGCGAATGCCCCCGCCATCTCGCGCGCAGAAAGGCGCCTACTGAGTTCCACGTGTAGTTGGTGGAAGACATCCCCGACTTGGACTCCATTTGGGTTCGTGATGTGAATTTCGGGTCCAAACGACAGATGAATGGGGAGTGTGGTGACATTGGTATCCGTAGCAGACTGGCATAGGATGGCTTCCGGGTTGGGGGCTCCCCGAAACTGGATACTCTGCAGGGCTTGTCCAAGGTGGTAGTGAACGTGGGCGGCTCCCGCTTCAGTGAGGCACGGATGAAGATTGAAAGTTCCCCCATGAAGGTTTCGTTTCTTGGTGGGACTCGTAGGCGGAGTCATCAAACCATCTATGAGGGAATAACACAGGTGAGAATCAGAGGAGTTGAAGGAGTGAAATGAACGTACAAATATTCGGCGCGGGCGCGCCTAACATTGCGGGAAGTGGGACATGGCTCAGGCGAGGGGCAATTGGTGTGTGACTCCCGTGATGATGAGGCAGACCAATCGTCGGTGATTCAGGAGACGGAGGGAGATGTTGAGGGTACAGATATGGTGCGCCAGGAGCACCACTTGTCGGTGGTGACCTCGAGTTGCCCGGCGGTGTGACAGGCAAGCCGGAGGAAGGGGTGATGGGTATCCATAACCGTACATTGTTATGATCAGGCGGGTCGGGATATCGGTGAGGGTCGGTGACGGGCGGAGGCGGGAGGGCGGTCGAGGGTCGGTGCTGATGACTCCTTCACGACGCGNCCCCATATTTATAACCCCCCGACGCGTTTGTACACGCGGGAGTATAAACAAAGCCCGCCCAATATTTGTGCATGAAAATTGCTGTGATGAGGGGTAACCGCCGTCGGGAACTGTGGTAGTTGATGGTGAAAGGGGTCACAAGTGGACAGACGCCGGAAATCGGGTCACACTGTGAGGGCGCGGTTACCTTTTTTGGAAGCGTCCGCCCACCGAACTCCCGCCCATTGCTTTATATGGCAACTGCGCGAGATCAGACCCTGAGCCTCATGGACCGACATCAAGCGCAATTGATGCGAAAAGCGACTTCTCCCGCCCTAGGGTTCGGCTTCTGAGTCGGTACCCCGGCTGTGACTTTCTTTGTTGCCCCCCGAATCCGGGAAGGGCGGGCTCACGCGGAGCAACCCGCCCCCATTCAGTCACGGTTTTGTGGCGCTTTCTATTAGAATTGTTGGCACCTCCCATGTTACATAGTACTGCTCAGAAGGCCACCTCAGGATCCCACATATGTGTTTGAACATCACGAAACCGATTATCGAGTGCCGCAGTCGGGCATTCGAGTCAACGAGAATGTTGCGTTGCTTATTTTGGCTCTTCTTCTCTTTCTAGTATCCGAACTCTGTCAGACTTAAGCTTTCCTCTATCAGATAAAATATCGTTGTTTGGGTTCCCGTATACACTTTGTGTACAAGCAATTCAGTCATGAAGCGTTCCTTGGAATACAAGGATCTCGGTTCAAATGACTCGACCAGGGTACTCACAGATCTTCTCAAAACAAGGAATGGTACTTGAATATCAATAGTCAACAAACGGGAGGATGTCAGGCTCCGGCGGGTGCGTGATGGTATCGATGAAGCCCAAGCCCCCTCATGGATCGATACAATCAAATCACATTCTTCGCTTTGACTGGTGAAGTGAGCGGGGAAAGGGGATCGTAATGACTACAAGGGTAACGCCGCATTATGATACCCAGTCAACAGAAGACCCTTAACTCGAAGGTGCTGTCTCTGGAATTCATGGCGACACTCTACTAGTATTACTGATTCGGCCTGTATTGTTCGGGTAGATTGAGGAATCGCAATGTTTCGCCTTAGATGATCGGTATGGAATCCAGTAGCCATCATCGTCAATGAGGCAAAGTTCCAGTCCCAGTCAATGTAACCAGGCCAAATTGCGGTTAGCTGAGTCACCCGACTTTGCATGGACAACAAACATGGGGGTAATGGACAAACACCAGGATCAAAGTTGTGAGCTCATTCTAGAGGCCGCCCGAATCCTTGCCTTGACCCCATCCCTTGATAGATTGTCCCCACGCATCCACTCCTGTTTTCCGTTGCGAGTGTGGCACGCTCTTGTGTCCCCCGCAGAGCAATCTGTTGACTGTCCGAACATAGTTAAACACTGTGCGAGCTCCCCTGGCTTTGAGTTGCCGCTGGGCCAACGCCTAGGATTTCGGGTGGTCAATACCTACCATGGGGGTAATAAGGATAAAATTGGAGCGTAAAAGCATCGGTGAATAACAAAAGCACATCATTCACGCCTCATCGGAGCTCTTGACACAACCATCGGGTTTGTCGACGAAAGTTTGACAGAAAGATGGGATTCTGACATCGCTCATTCGAACGTATATCCCAGCATCTTTCAAAGAGGAAGTTCGGCCTCTTGCCGGTGGGGCGAACGTCAAAACTTCTGCGTCGTTGGTCCTCGGAAATATCGCCGTTTGGATTTAGCCGCACAAAGAGTGCGCATACCCGAGTCACGAATATATGGCCATAATTCTCATGCAATCGAGTTTCAAGGAGAGTGAAGGCGCTCTCGTGTCGCAACCTTGTGGAAGAGGTGCGATTGGTGCCATAAATTGACGTACTGCACCGAGAGAGGTCCGCGCCATTGCGCAACTCTCACCGCCAGGTCTGAGAAAATGTTGGTACCTACCATAGATTGAGGAAAACTCCCAAGCGTCCGTCCTATCTGCAACTCCGTGGTGCTCATGAAGTAACATACGATTCTGCGATTATTGGCTGCGCTGAGCAAGTCCGGCCGTTGCCCAAATGATACGCATTCAACTTCAATACAGACAGTATTTGATCCTATTGAATCAGATGTATTCTTGGAAGGCTGGGCCCTATCGAAGACGATAGCCCTTGACACAAATTGCCAGTTCTGCCGTGAGGTCTCTCACCATCTCACACAGATTGGCGAAGGTGGTTCCAACCAGGGTGCTAATGTCGTCAGAGGTCAGAAGAATCCAATGCGGAGAAAATTACCAAATTGTGGACGAACTTTTGGAATGATCAATTCCTCCGGGTATTCCAGGTGGGTCATGAACAGAGCCAACGTTCCGGTGAGTCGCTCCCACGTCTGTCCCAGAGCATAGCTATTCCAAGTGACATTGATCAAACGTTATTGTTTGGCTTGCTTCTCCCGCGGAGCTGCGCGATCCCTGTTCGCATACTGTATTGAAGACAGTATGATGGAGTTTTAACCGTATCCATGAACTTATCAGACGATGTTGCCGAAAGGGCTCATGGGACATCAGATGCTGGTATCTGTGTTATGTGATGCCCCGTCACCGCCCATAATATTTTTGAAGACTGGCTTCGAGATCGAGGAGGTTCCATGGTGTGTCCAGGATGCCAGTGCTCGGAGTGTCGTAGTGGTGGTACACTGAGTACGAACCAATCTGGGTGATTGCAATAATAGAAGATCGGTATGGAGATGGGAGATTCCCGCGCCACAATTGCTCCGTATCCCTTTTGGTCAACTCCCGTGTTGAGAACCACCATGAGCCTCAGGGACGTGGCGCGAAAGGTTCATCTGGCACCAAGCTTTGAAGACGTAAATTTGAGGGTGAGGCATACCCTCGAACCCTATGACACGACTGCAGCATCTATGGAAAGTCGGAAATATCTCAAACAAAAGACTCTTCTCCTCGATGGCTGCATCCAGCCTTGCTCGGAAGGTATTTGCTGATGCGAGCGCTGCTGAATTCCTTGCGGCGGCTGGATCCATCAGTTCCATTCCTTCTCTCTATGGTTTACCTGAGGTAAGACCTGCTCATGTTCTCGTGTTATCCGTGCTCTCTTGACAAAACAATGACACGCATCCAGGTCATTGTCACTGGTAATGTCGTATAACCTTCGAAGAAGAGAATGTATACTTACCCATGATCAGGAAGAGCAAATGTGGGGAAGTCAACCCTTCTCAACGCAGTACTTGGCCGCAAAAACCTTCTCAATACAAGTCGGAAGCCTGTACGTGAACAAGCAGCCACATCTTACCTGCTCCGATTGACACCATTTTCAGGGTCGTACTCAGACCCTTAACTTCTATCGAGTCGGTGTATCACCAGGGTCTTTGATATTAGTTGATGCTCCCGGATATGGCACTCGTGGACGGCCTGAATGGGGCGAAGTATTCGAGCACTATGTTGATCAACGAAAGGAGTTGGTGTTATCCTTCTCATTGAAAATGCGAACTCAACTGACTTCCACGGCGTTAGGTTGAAACGGGTCTATGTCCTTCTCAGTGCGAAGCATGGATTGAACGAGGCGGATAGATTAATGCTTTCCTCACTGAACGAGAAATGTCAAGGATCTGGAGAAAGAAATCTAACAGTGCAAGCGATTATCACAAAGGCCGACACGTTGTCCTCAGACTCGGTCGAGAATGTGAAAAAAATGCAGGCAGACATTTTCAAAGTTGCACCGCTATGCCTACCTGGGATAGTTACAATTGCCTCAAAGCAGCCATTTTTTGGAATCGAGGATGTTCGCAGAAGTATTGTGGAGGCCTGTGGAATCGGTCGTGTAAAAGAAAAAGTACATCTATCAATAAATTGAACCCATTCCTAATTATAAAACGGATGGCCGAGTATGTAATCTACTTGCACTGGCAGATGCCTACAAGTGCGTGTCACTTGCGAAGTTGATGCAGGCACCAGTGGGTTATAGGGTTCCGCCCCAAAAATCCGTAGCGTGTGTATCCCAACTACGAAATGAATCTGCTACGTAGATATTGCAGTCGTACATGGTGGTCCCTCGGAGACAAGCGCAACTCCGGAATCCGAGCAATGGACCTGAGTAGGCCTGCAGATGTTCAATTTGCACTCGAGGACGCATAATTAATATTGATTGCAAATCGAGGGATGATCGGCCTTCGTACTCATGTTCCAAAATCAGTTCCTTCGGCATTATCCGAAGGACCACCTCCAATCTGGATTTTACGAAAACGGACAAACGACTTCCTCATCATGTCCACTGCCTTGATAAATTCTGATCTCCCGGGTCTTGCTCTCCTTTCAAAGGGAAAGGTTCGCGATGTGTATGCGACCTCTTCACCGGACCTCCTGCTGTTTGTCGCAAGCGATCGTATTTCTGCGTACGATGTTGTATTGAAGAACGTAGGTCAATCTGTCGGGAGATCTGGTCTACAGACCTCCCTTGATCTTGCACATATTCGTTGCACTCATTGTGGTCATTACATCTCATAGGGCGTCCCAGACAAGGGAAAAGTCCTGACCAAGATCTCCTTGTTCTGGTTCGATAAACTCAAACACATCATCCCCACCCATTTTGTCACGGCGGACATTGACGAGATGCCGGAAGAAGTGAGGCAGTATCGGGATCAACTAGAGGGTCGCACGATGCTTGTACGAAAAGCCAAAGTCATTCCTTTGGAGGCCATCGTCAGGGGGTATATCACAGGTACACCCTCGTCCCTCTGCCTCGTGTGTCTAATTTGATTTCGCGTTTATCTCAGGTTCTGGTTGGGCGGAATACAAAAAGTCGGGAACGGTGCACAAGATACCCTTGCCCTCAGGCCTCGTAGAATCGCAGAAACTCCCCGAGCCCCTTTTTACGCCATCCACAAAAGCGGAACAGGGACAACATGACGAAAACATTTCCCCAGAACAAGGTCAATCAGCACGCCTTTGGTCTCTCGGCCCCTAAAATTTGACACATTCCATGCTTGTACACCAGCTACCACGCTCATCGGCCACGAGCTCTACCAGCAGGTGTCCACGAAAGCAATTCAATTGTACAAAGAAGCCGCGGATTACGCCTTGACTCGCGGCCTCATTCTAGCCGACACGAAGTTTGAATTCGGCCTCATTACGAACGCAGAAGGAAAACAAGAAGTTATACTCATCGATGAATTGCTCACCCCAGATTCTTCTCGATATTGGCCGGCTAGCTCTTATGCTCCCGGTAATTCTCAACCTAGCTTCGATAAGCAATATCTCCGAGATTGGCTTGTCCATTCTGGGTTTAAAAAAGGTCAAGAGAGTGGACCAGAAGGTCATGAAGGAGAGGGTTGGTCAATGGAACCAAGTGTAGTAGAAGGAACCAAGAAACGATACGAGGAAGCTCTAAAGATGCTACTGTCGGGAACTCAATAATTTAAATAATCCTGAATATTAGGGTATGTAGCGAATAGGAATTGACCAAACCGCCAGAACGGGACTAGAGCATTGTCCATTTCACTGTGAGAAGGGGGGCAAACATCCAATCCTCTATCAGCCTACTTCTTCATGTAGTCGACTAGTCGATAACGAGCCTTACTTTCCCGAGCCTGACTCAATCTGCCCCAGTCCATCCACCACTCCTGTGCGGCGTCCGCAGCATTGTAACCAAAGATTTCTAGAAGGGCATCGAACTGTTCCTTGAGCATGCCCTCGTCGACATCCTCGTCTTCGGACGGTGTGTTCGCATCTCGTGCATCCCTCGCTGGACCTGGTGGTAACCACATTACCTCGAAACTTTCAACGTCTTTATCTTTTACCGTCTTGTTCCGAGCCTCTCGGAGTTCATGGTAGGCATGGAGAAAGATGGGGATTTGATCCCCCTGAGCCAAGTGGGAAAACAGCGTCCCAAAGACGACGGCGTCTTCAACAGCCATGCTGGACGAATGGGTCCCGCCCGGCTAGACGGAGTATAAGTATTTAAGGGGTGGGAGTAAATTCGGAATGCTCTTACCAGCCACGGGTGCGCAGCTTCGCCCATCAAGACAATTCGTCCAGAATCGTCTACCCAATCCTCGAGGGGAGATTTACGCTTCATCCAAGGTGTTTTGACGAAAAATGGAATCAGCTTGACCATACGCTTAACTCTATGACGGAAATGTTAGGAACATACAAGTGGACCAACGCGGGACGTACATATCACCACAATCATCAAGGCGGAGTTCACTCGTTGCGACGACATTTTGCCAAGGCCCATGAGGGTCCTGGCCTTTAGGTCTTCTCTCGTCAGGCCAGAATAGTTGAACCGCCAATTCTTTCCTGCCTCGCTGTGGGGGATGAGCATGATTTTTCTCGGAAGACGAGAGTATGACATACCACTGGATGGCCTAGATTGGGGGGGAACGGGGAATTTCAGAGAGAATGATGATAGTCAATTTTAAAGAGCACCCACAACAGACGCTTCTGTTGGTTCCCATAAAGATCGGCCACTACCCCGGCGCGGCGGTCAGCACGAACAAAACCGATAGAGTTGTTGACTAACCTCATCCGCCTGAATAAATGACGCTAGTACCGGGTCTTTGAGAAGCTTTTGCGCTGAGATCGTGCCACTGTACACGACCATCCCGGTCGGTTCTAGGTCATTTTCCAGTTCGAACGCCGTTCGTCTGACCGTGCTGCATGGTCCATCTGCGCCAATCACGATGTCGGCGGTGAAGCATTGACCATTTGCAAGCGTGATCCGTGGGCGCGGCTCTCCTGGCTCTACAGACGCAACATTGACCGAGAAATCAACTCGCACACCTGCTGATATCGCTAGGTCGTATAACACCTTGTGCGCATCCGCGCGCTACAATGTGGAATCAGTGACCCGCCTCAAGCATAACAGAATACCCGTACATGCATCAGCAGGAAATCACCACCTGTCTCTCTCATTACGACTGGTTTCCAGGGATTGTAACCCTTCCTACGGCTGGTGAGCACTACATTGATTTCTTTGGGGATCAATAAAGCTCTTCAATGAGCAGCGAACGATGCGTACTCACAATCATATAAAGGTGTCCCTTGGTTAAGGGACGTGAGACTTGCTAGTTTCTCCTCGCCGATCCATTCCCTCAGGACCTTGCTCAAATTTGGTGGAACGCGAATACCACTGGCAGGGAGGTCAAGGGTGGATGATTTTTCAAGGACCCGCACTTGATGACCGCCCTTGGCGAGTATATACGCGGCGGCGAGGCCAGCAATACCTATCAAACCCGGCGTTAGTCAGGATTGAAGACCCTTATATTCCAGAAGACCGGAGTGATTGGGTGGGATACACGAAAAGACCATATCTCATGGTCTATCGCGCAGCTACGAGCCAGGATCTCGGTAGAGTGTTGGCGGTGTCAGGATTCGCTAGGAGACCATGTGGGGAATGGATCGCGGAGGTGGAAATCAAGAGAGTTTGAGAGACTCACCTCCACCTACAATTAGAAAGTCGAGTTTGAGGGATGCTCCAGGGGAGGAAGGCGAGGAGGCCATTGGGGTCATTCTTGTTTGGGCTCCTGCACGAGAATCACCTTTAAGTATCAAAAGCCCGCAGCCCAAGCGCTGGAAGCATGAGGTCTGGAAAAGGGATCAACTGCCAGTCAAAAAGTAAAACCAGAAACGCGGTAGGTGGCTATGTCATACATCCCAAGCCCATTATCAAGCGAGTTCGAAGCAGAGGTACACCTTCCACCAGATGTGCCATTCTAGCGCCACAACGCCTTCAGATAAACCCGTTAAACAGGTTTCTAAATGGTGGTCATCTGCGTGGGAGGAGGAATACTGTCCATAGCAGACCTTACGCGATCGGCCCGAACCCGTGGGGGCCGAGAGAGCAAGCGACAGTCATTAGCGTTCGAACTTCACGCGGGAGAATCTATAACGATAGTGGACCGAGGAAGATCACAACGTAGCGTATCCTTCGGGAAACGTTTGGGATGGATTGTGCACAAGAGGTTGCAGGACGCACAAAAGTGCGACTGGATTGAGGTCTCCGTCGTCGACAACATCAAGACAGATGGGATTCTCAACCGCGGAGGCCGGACAACGCCGCTTGCCCTGGTAGGCAAGTCGAGCACCTCAGGAGCTCATAGGCTAGCCGAGGTTCCAACACTCTTCCCAAGGGTTCTGATGGATAGATGGACGCAAACATGCCCACAACCATGAAGGACACCAACAAACAGCAACACACTCATTCCCAGGGAATCCCAGTCCCAGCCCAACACCAAAACGTAAAGCTCCATTTATGGGTTGATCGCTCAAAAGTTGGTGAGGCGTTTGGGGTAGTTCCGATCATTCGGAATATCAAGTCTTCGAGGAATTCGTGAAGTGAATCACCCTCAGAAAAGCCATCTTCTTGGAGTCTTTTTTGATCATCTTCAACGGAACACAGCGGAAAACCTGCATAATAATTTAGGGATACTGTCTCCTTCGAGATGCAGACAATAGCCTCTGGGTAGCCAGATTTTGATCTCGGACGAAGTAAGAACACGATAACTTAATTTTTCCATCTGCTCGGCAAAACAATGAAAATTATTTACAAATACACAACTGGCCATGAGACTCACATCTTAACAGTTCGGTCTCGACCCCCGCTCACCACCTTGTCCGCCACGAAATCCACACAATATACTTCGTCAGTGTGGCCCGGGAGATCGACTTTGAGCTTGTAGGTCTTGAGATCCCAGATCTAAAATCCAGCGGGTGTCAGGCAGGAGCGATACCGATGCTGTGACGTCAAGTTACCTTCAATGTACTGTCCTTACTCGCACTAACGAGCATTCGGGAATCTGCACTCCAAGCCAGTCGATATACGGCACCGACGTGACCACGTAGTGTAGCTACGAATTTTCCTGTCCTTCCATCCCATATACGAACACTATTATCCCAAGCTGCACTTGCCACCCAACGACCGTTCGGACTAAACAAAACGTGTGACACCTGCCGTTGGTGCCCAGTCAATCTGGCGACAGGTTTGAGCTTCCCTCCACGTTCTGCTGCTGCTACCCCAGCATCTGGCGTTCCACTATGCGAAGGGAACAGGGACCACAGGAAAAGTGTATGATCGTCCGAGCCGGATATAAGGAGTTCACCGGTAGATGCGACCAACGCATTATAGCGGGCAAGTGCGAGGGATTGCGCTGGAAGGGAGGCCGTAATTGACATGTCAAAACGAAATCCACAAAGCGACGGAAACCCGGGCGAGTGAAGAATGAGAACACGTCATAAAACCCCACTCTTTTCCCTTGAGAGAAACAGGGGTGAGAGTACTACGTACCTTCCTCATCTGAATTCGGAGCTTTCCCTGTGTGGTCATAAGGGCCCGTACGCAGCACAAAATCGGTATTTAAAGTCAACGTTGTAACCCAGTGTGCGTGATCCTTCAAGGTGTGAAGTAGCTTCCCCTGACAAACATGTCTTGATTAGTCAGGACCATGGGCAAGGCGATGATGAGAGATTCACCCCATTGGCATCCCACACACGGACTGTCCGATCACTAGACGCTGTATATAAGACGCTCTTACCGTTGAAACCCCCTCCACCCCAGCGCACAACATTTACGCTGGCAGTGTGCCCACCGAGCGTGTACTCACAACGGCGTGTGAGAACAGACCATACTCTGACAGTACCATCTTTTGATGATGATACCAGCCGAGGTGTTGAAGGGTTTCTGAGAAAAATAAGCGAAGATCAATAACCGCCTCGCTGGATCCCATTGACCCAGACCTACAAGTGTATGGGTTCCCAGGCCAAAGATGTGACCCATTTTGAGTGGCCCTTCAAGGCATCGCCAATGGGTTTACCAGTTTTGGGGTCCCATATTCTGACCTATTGTCATATTTGAGATTCTGTCCACAAACACCATGACTGGAGCGCACTTGACCGTCATGCCCGCCAGTTGCCAATTTGCGTTCCACTGGCTCCCACTCGACGCAGAGAACCCAACCCTTGTGGCCCACAAGTACGTGCGATGGCGTCTCTGTAAACAAATCCCACAAACGGGCATTGCAGTCACCAGAGCCAGTCGCAAGAAGATTTCCCGTAGGCGAAAACGAGGCACAAAGAATAGGGGATGTATGTCCTAGTTTGCAGACACGTTAGGCACCGTTGAAATGACCGGGCAAGGTAGTACCTGAGAGTGTGGAGGAACACCGTGTTGCGGGTCGGACCCTGAAGACCGCCTGAGGCGAGCAATGCACAATGAAAACGTCCTCCGGGGTAAAGGCATGAGAGGGGTGCGAAAGGACATCATCTTCAATCGACTTTGAGACAACAATACGAGTCGGCTCCCCTGCTGATTCGGCGTCTGGTGGGAGAACTACATGAAAAGAGAATGGCACTGGATCCTCGTCCTGTTGGGCTCGTTGGCTCAATTATTGTTCGGAAAGATATATACACTAACCTTGACGTTAAGTTTGTTCACGAGAGCTTCTAGTGCTTCTCGAGTGGAGTTTGCAGGGAGATTTACTGCAGGCGCGAGAGGTTGCCCATCATCTTCGGAAACGAATTGGACTACGATATGTGGTGTGGGCTCTTGTGGAACTGGTTCATGGTTCTGGAACTACCTGTGATAAGGTTTTTCGTCGTTTTGGAGGAGGAAGCAGAGTCGCCATTTATGTGATAATATTTTGAGGGTGGAGTCTAAGTTGTGAGGCTAGTCACTTGTCACTCACCTCGNCNNCGGTCACTCGGNATTCAAACTTTTTGTCACATCTTGTCACTATCTGGTCGACCGTCACGGTGATGCTCGATGCTCATACGATAATACAGAGAAGTTTCGTGGTTATACAAGAGCATGATGTATTTGTGGGCAACACCCTCTATGAGATGTTGAATCGATCTAAAACCGATCGAGGGATGTCACGGCTCTATCATAAGTACTGTGAGAAATTGATGGGCAACGAGCAACTGCAGATTGAAGATCCCAAACATCTGTACAACTCCAATCTGGACGAATCTTTCACTTGGATCTCACTTTATCTCACTGGGTCGATTCGATAGACGAATGCACTCATTGTGGTTAGCTCATTCACTCAATCATCTCGCCAGGTCAAAACGATAGCACCGCTGAATAAGAGACCGGACGTGGAAAATCAGCTATATTCCAATGACAAATGAGATGATAATGCTTCGGTTCACAGAGCCCATACATCAACCACCATCTTGGCAGTATCATCCTCGTCTTGAAACATGACCACCTAATTATACCGTTTCGCAGTCAGTCAGATTTGCAGGGATGCTGATTGTGTGTCAGCCCGTACCTTCGGGCCATCGATGTCTTCGAAAAAGTATTTACTCAGGATGGTATCGGAAGGCTGGGGAATCCCATCGACTCGGATAAGTCGGTAGGGCAGGGAAGTGACGACTTGGTTTGCGAAAATACTATTGGGAGGGATGATGGAATCCGACGTTACCCGATACGTCGTACCCTCTGGATACAGAGACGGGTTGTCGTGTGGATTGAAATCCCATATTTCATTCCAACACAGCCCCCGATAGCCAATGATGGCAAGTACATTAATCATTCCATACATTGGAATAATTCGAGTGTTGCGTGGTCCCCAGTCAGTCCATCCGACATGAATGGGTCTAGCAGATTGGGCGTTGGAGTAGAAGTGGTTTGTCAAACCTGGCAGCAATATCGAGGTCGGTACAAAGAGATGCACCTCTGATTGACCATCGAGAAGAGCTAGGTTGAAAAGGACGAGGGAAGGGTAAAAGTCAAGGGACGCTGATGCAATACCTCCTTCACCATTGGAGCTGGAGATCAAAAAGAAAACGCAGCTAAGGTCGTGCGAGACCTCAGTTGTGAGTTTAGGTAGTTCGAAAACGGCCAATAGATCAAGTTGTCCCTCTCCAATGTGCTTTTGCACCGAAGGAATTGAGTATACGTGTATGGCAAGTGAAGCCTCGTGATCCCGCAGTACCACAAGCAGGACGTATTCATCTCGCAGCGGAAGAACATCCATGACTTGGAAATTCGGGCTTTGTCTCCATTTCTAGAGAACCCGATAAGTGAAAATCCATCAGTTTTTGTGGCACCGTACCGCAAGATATTTTCCCGTTGTCCAGCGGTATAAGTGTGTCTCGCGCCCAATCGCAGGATGGTTCAGGCAACATGTAAAGAGCTCTCCTTGTATACCCATTTTGTCCCAGCGGGGTGGGCTACCATGTAATGAGTGTTGTACGACGAGGCAAGGAAAGTCGGTAGCCCTTGGGTGGACCTTCCCGCTTCGGAGATTCAGAAAGAAGATCGAGGTGGTAGAATCGATCAGAGGTCTAGAAGGGGCGGTGTCAGCTATACAACGTAAGAAGGAAAAAGACATACCCTGCTCCACTGTCTGGAAGAAAGGTGATTTCGTGAGGAGAGCGAACGACAAGAAGCAGTTGTGATGGATCGCATTTTAGATCGACAAAGTCCATATCCAACGTTAAAACGCTGGACCGGCATTCGGGGGAAACGGAAGACCCCAAGTATATCCTGTCCATGCACCTATACACAATGGAGGTGTCGGCTCTCACATCCGGCGTTGCTCCGATAAGTACATCGTGAGACACGGTATTGAGCATCCATTTTTCTTCGGTGTTTACTCGAAGGCCATTTACACGGGTTAGTTGCGGTGTAGGATTACACCATGAGCGTTGGTGATCACGAAACGACCGAAGCCGATCAGAGGTGGGCCTCCCTGAGTTTCCGTCTTCGTAGCCTTGTGATCCCAAGGCTATCTGATACTGGAGAAGTGGGGTATCGCGAACAATCGAATTGTATTTCGACGAGATCTGGATTGAGTATAAAGTTCACTCATGGAGAATATGTGCGAACCAATCCATTGACAAGAACTCACAAGGCGAGAGCTCAAAATCTCCTTGTGATCGAGATTTCTGATGATGGCGATGATTAGTTCTGTGGCAAGGGTATCCATGAAGTTACCTTCTGCGCGGTTTATGTTGCCTTTGTGCCACACGTGAACGAGGGACGAGTAGCAGCTTGTGGGAGTAAGGGACATCGACGGTGAGTGGCATGTCATGGTTCTTTTGGGGACCATCAAATCACACGCGGAGAGCACGTAAGCACGGAACGATGGACCGTCAAGCTCGAGCTGAATGTGAGCGCAGCCTGCGCCAAAGGCGTTACACCACATAAAATAAGAACACAGCGCACATCGCGACTATACATGCAAGACTAGATAGGCTTGATCTTGAAGTGAAGAGAGATAAGAGAAAAGATTAAGCACTGCAAGGCAGAGCGTCAGTAGAATGAGTGGATAAAATGAACATTGCGTACCTTGAGGTCTTGAACTAGATAGTAGAAGACACGCAGTCCCTCAGGATCCTCACTGTCTTGAATATCAACAAGGGATCCGATCTTGGCGGTCTTAAGAAATTACCTAGTGAGCCACTCAAAATACATTGTCGAAAAGGGGGACATACTTCGAAAGCGATGTGATCATTGCCAATCCGGATCTCCAGTTCTTGTTTCCCTACGATATTCTTCTTTGGCCAATTTGTGTCGTCCTCCCTGGGGAATGCGCGTTTAAGACGTGCGGAGGAGACTGGGTGAGAGTTTTGCTTACTTTGTGATCTCACTTGACTCCACAATTCTTTTTAGCTCTTTTACGACCAGGGGTCCAACCCACACTACGCATGTTGTAAGAACCGAGGAGATTCGGACGTCTGTGGATAACGATGATACTTACTCTCTTTACGAATAAGGCTGTCATTCCGGTAGTTGGAATTATTTGCGTAACGAAGACGACCATGTGAGTACTCAAACTCCAGGAACTCGTGTCCATGCTTTCCGGAGTGTCCGGTACTAAAATTGGTGGTCAGCGCGCCCCATGATAATGAAAGCTCACAACCACTTACTAGTATCTGAATGGGAGCGGCGTGAGCAATTACTGCACACGCCGGGAGCTTTTGTCGTACCGAAGATAAAACGGATCGTTTTCAGGGTTGCTCATCTTTTGGAACCGTGAAGTTGGCTCGAATTTTTCGACGTGCTTTCGAGGTGGTGGTCTTCCGTCAACTTGAAGGGCAACGTTGGTTTACAATACGCGTACACGCCTGTCATCGACGCGATTACATAAGCTCTCTCACGGTAAATTCTCGCATTCAGAAATTGTAGAACACCTTTCCGGAAGACCAACTACAAACAATCCTTATACAGTACTGTAATGCCTCTGCATACCTACAACGTGGTATCGGATATAAGAACATGAAGTCAAACCGCCGGCGCAAAAACCGTAAATCTCAACTAATACTCTACGACTGAATACCTTGTGATGCTGGAAGTGCGGAAATGATCGTCGTGTTCGGTGGTGGGGGTGAATATCTGGGCAACATATCTCCAAGTTGGGATAAATCGTGCTGCGACCGTAGTTCTTCCAGCTCAGCACGGAGAGATGCGACCTCTCTGACCAATGTCTCATTCATAGGCGATGGCAAGGGGCGTTCTCGACTCTGTTTCCGTTCTTGACGGACTTTAAGCTGGGTAACCTCTTCACGCAATAGGGCAATTTCGTTTATGAGTGGTGTTGTTACTGACGACGATGGATGGCGAGAGGATCGAGAGGGTCCACTTGACTGGTCCCGAGATCGTAGGACTTCAAGCTCCGCACGAAGACTGTTGACTTGTTCGCGCAGTGAGGTAGATTCCGATGTTGTTGTGAGCGGTTTTGATGACGAAGATGCTAAGCTGGCGAACTCAGCGGTCGAGGGCGATTTTTCATCTCCTGAGAGGGGTAGTGTAGAGCGTGTGCTGGGTGGTCCTGGCTGGGGTTTCGAGATGGATATCTCTTCATCGTTATCGGTGGTGGATCCTTGGAAAGGGACCACTTTATGCAGATGATCATGATCCTCCCAACGTCGCCCCCGGTTCCGGCAGCACAAGACCAAACCAACCACCACACCCAGCAGGATTATAGCTCCAAGAACACCCCCTACAATAGCGCCGACATTAACCTTGCGATGGGATTCATTCGATGCATTTCCAGAGACCGACACCGAAGAGGTTGGAGCCGAAAGCAAAGAAGTTGCGGAAACGGAGTACGGCAAGATCGAGGCATTCGGATTTTGCGGATCGCTGATACTCGTGTTCGTGCTAGAACATGATGACATGAGTCCGTTGGCGGATTCGCGGTTTCAAGGAGAACACTCACGTGTATAATGCATAATCGAATAGTACCAGGGTCTGATTCGGTCCAAACGCATCCACCGTAAGCGTATGCTCGCCATATGGAATGCTATCCAAGGCGAAAATTGGCACGTCGTAACGGTATTGCTCGCTTATGTTGAAGAACTCCGTATAACGCCCGACCCATGTCCCGTCTAAGGTGATGTTGACATCCGTGAGAGTCAACCGAACAGCAATATTGAAGACGTAGATGGCCGTTCCTGAAAATGCAGATACATATCAAGGCTACAACTTCCACTCGGGATGGAGGTTACCATTGAACTTGAACGTGAATGCAAGTGGCTCGACATCGTTTTGAGGCACTCTGGTTCCGTCATGCCACGAACCTTCCCATCCGAATTAGAAAACTTCTCCCATGAAAACCGACTGAAGTCGCTTACCATTAAATGCCGAGGTGTTCGAAGGATGAAATGCACAACGGCTGCAGTTATTTCCTTGGGCCCAAAACTGTTCCGGAGTGTACTGCACCTGCTACCTATTCAGAACATACTGGACACCAGTTAATCGAGAAGCTCACCTGAGAACCCGTCACCAAATCACCATATTGATCATCAATCGTTCGATTTACGAAATCCGCACACACACTACGTGCGAAAAGGAAGTAAAGTAAAAACGCCTTCTTGGTGTGTAACTCCATGAACGGGTGCATGGAAGGGAACAGTCTGCAGTCTCATTTTCACGGATAGCACAGGGCACCGCCATCAACGAGCAAAATGGGCCAAGCTGGATGAGCCAACCACGAGCGGAGCATCGTCCTGCTACACCAATTTTAGCGGCGAGGAACGTTGAGAGCGCCCGGTTATCTTGCAATTGATGACTGCAAAGAGACCAGCCTGGTCTTGCAGTGAGCTCCTCATTATTATTCCAACGACTATGAATGTTGTCCAAATATTAATAATTGGCTTTGTCAATGACTTCGAGATGCAAGTATACGTCGACGTCGCGAGCTGCGATGCGACCTTCTGAACTCATTTCAGGTTCTTGCCAAACAAGACACTTGAAATTCGTCGCGGCCCATACTGTAACACACTTTTTTTCTCACTTGCCTGTGAAACAACATGCAAATATACTCTGGTAGGCTCCTGGTGTTGGAGCTCTTGTTGAATGCCCTCGACCATGCGGCCCCAGCACGTCGCATGGCATCCTGTAGAACGTGTTTCCCTTGTGCAAGGGTTCGTCGCTGGCAAACCCACATTTGTCGGGTTGATCACCCTAGCTTCCCAAGAAACCAAGATAAAGTTGGCGAGGGCCTGCGAAGATGTCGGAGAAGCTTCGAGATCGCTCAGTCCGTGAGGATACCTTCAAGTTGCAATCGTTGCGAAATGTAAGAAGAGGAAGAGATAATGCGTGAGAAACATTGACTAATCAAAGTGGTCCAACATGTGCAGCATGTTGGGATATTTTTCCCATCTGCATCCGTCGCCTGCATTGCGGTTGGAGTGAGGCCATCGCGAACATCGACGAGCAGCTGCTTTTCTTGTCCTTTTATCGTCTTGTACTGCTATTACGAATGCCGTTAACGCTGTTTACACCGACCATCATGCCCTTTCCTTTCAGCTTCAGGTTCACTGTCCCAGGGATACCCAATCCTTTCCTGGCGCCAACTTCGGTTCCTCCAAGATCAAGGACCTCTACTTCCGAATCGACTCGTGTCAGTGGTCTGACGGGGAGCAGGATCGGACCAGGAGAGTCTGGTCGTCACTCCCCTTCACTTTTACTCGCACCACCACGACCCCTTGCGAAGAAGAGAGGTTGGGTACCCTCTGAATCAGAAATGAGCCGAGCAATGGCAGTATCTGCCTCTACGAGTGGCTATCTCGATACTCCCGCAAAGTACAGAGATATGGCGCCTTCCCACAATTCACAAGAAGATGACATCGAGGAGATGGAAGCAGGTGAGTATCACCATGTGTTTCCGGTCAGGATCAAGGAGGTGGTGCTGTGTATAACATTTGGCTCATCCTACATGCAGCTCGCATGGCGGAAACACGTGTTGGCCTTCTGGTTTTAATGTCGACACACACCTATAAGAACCCTGCTAGGGACCATGCACATTCTCTCAAAGAATGTTCACAAACACCACGCTAACTATCAATGTACTAATAGATCTTCCTGCTCCCAAGCGGCGTAGAACGCTTGCTGGTTCTATTGTTTCCACTGCGCTGAGCGCTGCTCTTATCGGTACTGCTGTAGGCCTTACTGTGTATCGCTTGTGAGTATTCATGGACCTGCTGTATGCGCACTATTCACACTCTTTCCAGATGGCGTGATCGGGGAAAGCATCCTGAACCTCTCCCGCCCCCTCCTTACGAAGAAGGTGGATGGTCTGCTCCTGTATGTGATCTCTTTGCTTGTGCACATTTACTGTCTCACGCTGATTATATATGTCCAGGTTGAGCAGTTATCCACTTCCGCCCCAGCTACGAAAGTTACACCACCTACCCCCAGGTCCAAGAAGTATCGCCATGTCGCTGGCAAGCGTGCCATTCCTCGGCACAGAAAGGCACCATCGCGTTCCCAAGCCTACACACCTCCTCGGAGTGCTTCGCCTGTCCAACAACCACCTGTTCATCTCGAATATTCATCTGAGGTTCCAGTTCCAGAACCTGCTTTGGATGAGCCTGAGGAGGCCGTCGAGGTTGAAGAGCAGGTGAGTTTAAAGCTGTATAATCTCATTAACTCGGTTCTCATTACCATGATATGTAGATGGATTGGATGAGTGATCGGCTTGCTCGGCTCATAGAGGAGGGAAAGCGTGCTTTAGGTACTGAAGTCGTCGTCATGAGTGAATCACAAGAAGACGAAATCGACGATGGGAGTGGGGATTGGGTTGAAGATGATGCCCATCTTTCTGCATCAATGTCGAGGTCGTTCCGAAAGTCAAAGACGAGATCTCGAAACCCTCTTCCCAGTTCTTCGCCCCCGTCCTACTCTTCCCCTCAGACATCCCCTCGCAAGGACCGTTTTGCGATCCCATCCATCCAGAGTCGTAACAGAGGCCTCTCTGTTGACTCAGAGCATTCGTTCGTCTCGTCTATCCACGAACATGAAGCCGCTTGGGAGACACCCGAGCTTCGGGAGTCGATGGAAAGAGCACGAGCGATGTACCGAGAACGTCATCGCATGTCATAACGAATCTGTGATTTCAGAAAGACTATGAACGATCACGAACTGACGATCACCTACGACCCCCATTGCAAATCATCCTAATGTTTTTTTAGTCGTAGTATAGTAACAGTATTCTGGATTTTTTTCTGCATTCTCGCTATGTTATATATGTATACTTGTTTTTCTTCGGAGTTCTGGTAGCTAGAAGTCCAACCATTCTTTGTACCAATACAATATATTTTGGTCTTTTCTTCAGCAGCAATTGTCGTGAATTTGGTGAACTGGAAGCAGGCGGGGATGATATTTGATGGGAGGCGGACTTTACCCAATCGAGCGCTTCCGCTGAGCTGACACTGATCGCGCTGAACAGGATATCGCCCACCACAGCCTTGGAAGCTACTTCCAAGCGTACCCACATCACATTCGGTCCTCACTCCTTGTTTTTGTCATTTCTACGTGTCCTTCCGCTCTGGCAGACGTTAGGACTCATCTTCCTCACCAAATACCA
The DNA here is from genome assembly GCA_027627245.1 of Meripilus lineatus. NCBI lineage: Eukaryota > Fungi > Basidiomycota > Agaricomycetes > Polyporales > Meripilaceae > Meripilus > Meripilus lineatus. Next base: position 60,646 of record JANAWD010000110.1, on the reverse strand, counting down.
CGGATTGGACTGTCTCCGTGAACCACTTAGTGCCCCTCAGTGGTATTCATTGCTTTGGTACCGGAAGCATTGTAGAGGTCCCGGTACCTGAGGAAGGACGATGGCGACAATTTCGACGCAGCTTCGAAACTTTAAGGAGCCAACAAAGGAACAGCTCACTCAGTTGTTCTTCTCCTTACCTCCGGAACCATTGTATAATGGCGATCCAAGTACACCAGACAAGGGGATGGGTGAGCTGGAGAAGATGGAGATCAGTGCTATGCTGACGGTCAGTGGAGAGGAGCCCTGTGTGAGTATATTCTTCCAAGGTACTCTGTTACTAGTATTGATATTCCTGCCAATATCAGACGGGAAAGTTGTACTTGATACCCCCATATCTCGCATTTGCGTCTCTGGACAGGAAATCGGTTCGATTTACCATCCCACTATGCACTATCCGTAAAGTGGAGAGGTTGAGTGCTCGTGCCGGAGTGTACGCCCTCGGCCTTTCACTATGGCACCAAATGAAGATCGTAGGTTCTCCTATCTCCTCTCCCATAGGGGAGTCACTGACGAAATGCCCGATGTTGACGCGTTAGATTGTCCAACTAACGGCTTTACGACCAACAGCAGATCTATTCTGCTCTCTCTTACGCGATGCGCTCAAGTCCGAGCTTCAGCGCGGGCAAATGAAGGCAGTCAAGGGGTTTGTCAATACCTGTTACTCCGAGGTTATGGTTTCCCTCGACGATTCCAAGGACGGACCAGCGACGAAGTCGGATGAGCACACAGAGTCAATGTACCTTGGTGGCTTGGGATTGAAATTCAAGTTCCCTGGTGATCCCAAGAAGTATGTCCATCGCAGTTTCCAATTTCTTCTGATTTTGATTGTTCCTTAGGCTGAGGGAGGCATCAAAGACTAAGTTGTGGATATCGTACCTCAAAAGTATGCACACTCCCTACCTCTTGATACCCTGAGTTTAAATCTCTCCTCCAGCGCATGGTAGAAACCTCACGCTACTGCGTTTCCCTCAATGCACTCGCCTGGTGCAAGTTGGTCTCCCAAACAGACTCCGAGGGGAGATGTGGGAGACACTGTCTGGTTCAGTGTACCTACGATTCGCTAACCCCGGAGAGTATGAGCGGATACTAGAACAAAATAAAGGTCGGACCAGCACCAGCACCGAAGAAATCGAAAAGGACCTACATCGTAGTCTGCCTGAATACTCTGCTTATCAGTCTGATGTGGGCATTGCTGCACTCCGTCGAGTTCTGCAAGCATACTCCTTCAAGAACCCAGAGACAGGGTACTGTCAGGTAGGTCGATCCTGCACTCTCGTAAGACGCAGATGATAAGTTCCATTCCTAGGCAATGAATATTTTGGCTGCAGCTATCTTGATGTGTGTATGACATACCGTCTATATTTGTCGAGATACTGAACGCCATCTAGTTATATGTCAGAAGAGCAAGCATTTTGGCTACTAGAAGTGATTTGTGACCGACTGCTTCCGGGATATTATAGGTGTGTAGACTTGTCGACCAGGCGTCGTCGGACATTGACGTTTCGCCCATATTAGCACCTCTATGCACGGCACTCTTCTCGACCAACGTGTTTTCGAGTCTTTGGTTCATCGGTGTCTTCCTGTCATCCATGATCATTTCCAACAAGTCGACGTACAGTTATCCGTCGCGTCATTACCTTGGTTCTTGAGTTTGTAAGTTTCTTTCCTTCATATGATCAAGCGAAATCGAGTGACACCGTATCGGCCTAGGTTCATTAACAGCATGCCTATGGTGTTTGCATTCCGAATTATCGATTGCTTCTTTTGCATGGGTCCTAAAGTATTGTTCCAAGTAGCGTAAGTCAAGTCAGAATGTTCTCATATTATCTCACTAAATCAGGTCTGATAACACAGGTTAGGCGAGTAATTCCATTTCTATTTCAGTCCGATGGGCCCTGAATTTAATTGGTGCTCAGCTATCCTGAAGATCAATGGCGAGAAGCTTCTGCAGATCCAAGATGACGGTGGATTTATTCAGTATGTGCACCGATTTAGGGAATCCATGACACTAACGCATTCTTCTCAAGCTTGATGCGGGAGTACTTCGCATCCCTCGGGGACTCTGCGCACCCGGACTCACCTGACCCAAGAGCACGAGCTATCACCCGCTTCCAAGAACTACTTCTCGTATCCTTCAGAGAATTCGCTGTCATAACCGACGACACCATCTTATCTGAACGGAGGAAGTTCAGAAGTGAAGTTGTTCATAGTATCGAATCCTTCTCCAAACGCTCTGCGATTCGGAATCTCAAGACTCTTGAACGGTTCAACAAGGATCAAGCTGGTCTGATATACGATGCCCTTTTCAAGGCGATCTGTATCATCCCTCCTCCAGCTGTATCCCTACCGCCACCAACCTTGTTGACGACCAAGGAAGCAACTGAGGAACGACCAGAAACTCGGATAGAATTACGGACGTTCAAAGTATTCCTGAGTGAAATTTGCACCTGGGCGCGAACGGAGAAAGTTGTGTCAAATGGATTCCAAGTAGGTTTCTGATACACTGGTCGGTCTCTCATCCGACTGAACGGGCATTCTCAGCAACGTGTAGACCGGGAGGTTGCAGACCACGAGCTAATAGATCGACTCTTCTACTTCTGGGATACCGCCTACAGGGGAGCGCTCTCATTCCAGGTACGTCAACTTACCATTACGTCTTATTCTCACTCATAGAGTCCCCTGTGAATAGGATCTGGTCTCAGGGCTTGATGGAGTGATGTTCAATGATCTCATGGAAAACATCGAATGGTTCTTCAATCTCCATGACAAAAATAAAGACGGGTTCCTGTCTAAAGACGAGGTCTTGACCCTTTGTGAATCCCTACTCGTGAGTATTCTCTCATCGACTCGCTGTCATTTCTCAAGATAGACATCCCGTAGTTCATTTTCCGGTTTGAGATCGGGGATGCATACCTCGGCGCGGTCAGCCGCTTTATGTCAAATGCTTTCGAGTATGGAGATGCCCTTCTACCTGCCAAAGAGGGACCAAATGGCGAAGAGGAGCTCCCTCAAATTGAATCCAATCAACCGTATATCAACCTCGCTACGTAGGTGCCTTGAAATACTCTGTTCGCGATGTGAAACTTACGGGACTTTCCAGGTTCCGTATGGTCGTTCTGGCAGACGAGATTTTGGAATCGTTCTTCGAAACCGACTTTTCAGCGACCTTCAAGCTGGAACCAGTGCCGATGATGGAAATACCCAACTCGAACAATGGCATCCTTGGCGGGTTGTGGTCAAATATTGCTTCTGATGACAACCGCAAGATATTCCACAAATTTACGGACGAGATCGGGAAGTCGATTGGCAAACACCAGGTCAGTGTTCAAATTATTCGGTGCCCCCTCGTTTTAGTTTGGCCGACAATTTTCCTTCCTTTTTTTTTTTGTAGATCCTGTACCGACCAGCTATTGGCAAGTTTACGACACTGGAAGAGCCCAAGGCTCGTGAATCGTTGCTTACACCCACGATGCGCCGCTCTGCGTCGAAAGCGAGCTTGTCTGCTACGGATAGCTCTACTTCGATCTCTGTGGCGACTTCACAATTGTCGCAGCTCAATGTGGACCTCGATGCTTCGACGACGTCTTTGCCCTCTTCGATATTCTCGCCGGTGCCACCGATGCTCCAAGCTGCGAACGCGGTAGCCTTTATGGAGAGGACGCCATTTGCTATTGATGACGCCAAGGATGATGATGAAGAGAGTGAGGATGGTAGCGAGTTTGAGGATGGTGTCATGGACGAGGTTGGTCATTCCGTCTCAACGATTCTTTCTGTGTTCCATATCTGACCCTCGCACTTAGGTTGATGCCTTCATCGAAGCGCATGATACTGGGTTGACAGAAGCCGAAAGGGAGCTTGCAAAGGGTATGTCTTCAAGCTCTCAACGCGCCAATAGAATGAACCTCTCATTTGCGTGGATTTTTTAATTAGATCTGATCAACGCGGAGCCTGTCAAGTAACGATAGGTCATGATAACGAACCGCATCTACATGTTTCGATTTGGTTGACATACCTTGTATCATTATCTATTTTCTCTCTCAGCGACAGGTCCACGCGCTCGCTATCTACACGTTCCATTGATGACATTCGTTTGTACGACAGAGTGAATACAACATTATATATGAGTTGACAAAGGTTGAATAAAAGTACAGAGATATAACGGCGTCAGGTCGTCGCAGCGGCAGCGCCAGGGCCACGATCGACCCAGACGCGAACAGTGAGGTCAGATTCCATCGAAGCTGAAGCAATCATGTTCTGCTGAGGATGTGTCTGTGGTTTTGTGGTCAGTTGAGTTCTGGTTCACGAACTGCATGGAGCTTACCGCCACTGCGACGACGACATCTATTCGCAGAATCATGAATCAACCAAGAAGACACAAAATGATGTTGAGACGCACCTGTGTGTGCATCGAGAACCTGAACAACCTCCCGGGTCTGCAAGTTCCATAGATACACTTTATTATCTTCACTCCCCGACACGATCCATTTGCCCCCAGTGACACTGAAGCATGCAGCGATACAGTACTTTTGGTTCACGTGTCCCACATACGTCTTGAGACAACGAGAGGTTTGATAATCCCACAGACGAATAGCGCTATCGTGCGCCGTGGAGAGGATATATTTTGAGTTCGGAGAAAACTGAACGTGTTGACTGGGATATAATGCCCGATGTTAGTGGGAAAGAGGCGGAAAGCGGGATTGCCAACTTACCAGATAGCGTCATGGCCCTCTGCCAAGGTCTTTAAACATTGGCCCGATGTCGTATTCCATATTCGACTAGAGATGTACGAGTGAGGAGGCTCTGTGAGTAACATTCATGGAAACTCACATCAAACCATCTAATGCACAAGATACGATGAGGGTAGCATCTCGATTGAAGTGTACTGCGGTAACATAATCGAGATGTGCATGAATTGTCTTCATGCACTTTCCTGAAATCCGGCATTCAGGTCCGTATAATCAATTGACAACATCCGATCGAACCTTTCTGTGCGTTCCATATCCGAACATCACCATCACAGCCTCCGGAGACTAGGAGATTAGATGCAAGGTTGTAATTGACGCAAAATACGAAACTTGAATGGCCTTTGAGCGTTCGCGTTGTCAAACCCTGTTATCTCTGAGTCAAATGTCAGATGAAGACATATGTACGAGCTAATACGAACTGATTCCACGTCCCATATTCGAACTGTGTGATCATCTGAAGCAGAGGCCAAGTAAACGCTGTCGGCGGACCAAGCAATATCTGAGAGGCCCTTCGTGTGACCGTTCAGATTTCGGATAAGTTCCCCCGTAAAAGGGGACCAAATTTTCACTACTTTATCATTGGCTGATAGTAGAATAAATGCAAAGTAAGTTCCCGAGTCCTTCAACTTTTGCGAAATGAATAGACACCAACCACATGATGCCAATAAAGTTCCATCTGGGCTGAATTTGACAGCAGAAATGGAGGACGTATGTCCCCTCATTGTATGTCGGAGCTCATAATGCGGGCGTTCTCTTGTAGTTGGTGGCGGTGGTGCTGCAGGAGGGGGAGGAGGCGGTGGAGCTGCAGGTCTCTCTGGAACTTGAGGATCGTCCTCTGTGGTTTGGGAGGCGGCATCATCATCAGTAGAAGAATCATCCAAGCCTTCTAGTGGATCCATTTAGGTTCTGTGTGTCTTTAAAAAGCGCTAGTTTCAAGACGATTTCGGAGGGGTATTAATAGGATCAGTAATGGATCGACTCGTTCTGAGCGCCCGGGACCGATGGTTGTTTGTCAACAGCCTCTGATCCTAACAAACCCTCGGCCATTGCCGATGGAAGTCCAAGTATCTGGGCGCTGAGTGCGATCATGATTTGGGTTACAGTGGTTGTCGATAATGCCTCCAACACAAAGTATTTCAAGTGTATGTCTTCGCGGCCGAATATTCTGCTGAATCGATAGGATTAAGCGTCTCCGCCAGACCCGGATCTCTTGATCGATATGGCTTCCTGAGAGCGCTCATCAAACACGGTCCTCGAAGTCGAACATCTACTGTATTAGGATTTATAAGAGTGAGGTTGTGCGGCGACACTCTCTAGTACCTTTGTCTATTCCCACCAAGATGGCACCCTCCTTCAGAGAAAGAAGTGCAATCTCAGAAGATACGTTGAACCGCACTGATACTATCCTTAGTGAAGTTCCTGAGGGCTCCTCGGAATCGCGCTTCATCGCCGAGCAACTACCTCCCCTGGACGCATCCAAGTGTCCAAATTACCCGCCCACCAAGGTTGTTGTTGATAATGCGGATTCTTTTACCACTGCCCGAAACATCATCAAGAGGTCTCCGCAGGCTACTCGGAAGACCGCCGTCTTGAACCTCGCGAGCGATGAACTTCAAGCGGGAGGATGGTTATATTCACTCGCAAAGACACAGGTATGTCATAGAAAAATCTCAGGAAGCATTCGCTCACTTATAACAGGAAGAAGCTCTGTGTTACTCATCCACACTTTATGCTACACTCAAGGAAGAGTATTACCCTTGGCCGAATCTAGGTCCAGGATCCGTTGCGGGGATCTACTCGCCCGCAGTGGTCATCTTCAAGGACGACCTAGATCACAACTGTGTGGACCTGTCCCCACAGGAGAGACAAGTTGTCTCAGTCCTGACCGTCGCCGCGCCGAGAGGACCCCGCCTCACGCGCGATCGTACTGCCTTCAAATACCCCCAGGACTTGGAAGATATGAGAGGCAAGATTCGCCTCGTGTATCGAATGGCCGCTCACAACGGAAACACCCATATTGTTCTTGGTATGGTACCGTAGTTCCTCTTCTCGGGCGTCGCTCACATTGTCTTGTCTCAGGTGCTATGGGCTGTGGGGCATACTATTGTCCACCAAGGCAGGTAGCGGAGGAGATGCGAAATATTTTGCTGGAACCAGAATTCAAGGGATGGTTCCAGGAAATAGTGTTTGCAGTCTATGCGACACCTGGAAATCCCAATTTCGAAGTCTTCAGTGAGGTATTCGAAGATGTGGAAGTGTAGGGGTTGAGGTAGGGGGATGTTGAATGACAAGTGAAAGTGTTAATGTGGCAGACTGGAGACCAATGATAACTGTGCACTGCGTTTGGTATGGTGAGCACCTTGCCGAAGTAGATTAAACGACACACAATGGGTGAATCAAGGAGATTTGACTTCTATCTCCATGATTGTGCGAACACAACATGCGTTTAAGCCTCGAGAGATATATGAAACAAAGACCACAGGCATTCTGGAGTCTTGATAACAATGCGCCGGGTAGTGATGCCGCAAGGATACTGCGTGTGTTGAGTGCCCTCATGATACAGGGTACAAGCAACCTGTAATTCGCAGTTATTTATTTCGCGACAGAGGCTCACTCGGTCATTCGGGACGTCAGACCCATTCGATTGTGTGGGAAACAAACTTCATGAAGGAATGGAGGGAGAAGACGGCCGAGCAAAGGCCTGGGATACTGTTCCCAAGTCAGCTTCTGAAAGACCAATGTCCAAGGGTCCCACAATTATCTGCCCAGACTGAGGTCATACTCAAGGGATAGATGGGAAAGGGAAATGAGGTCCACTCACCATCGTATCCAAGTGTTATGGGAGCAATCACTCTGAAGTCGTGATATAATGAACGCATCGCTCTCCAGGATCAGCATCAAAGAGCATCATAGCATCAGAACTTGGAATGTCCAAAAGTATGCATTTGCTAATTATACAGACCGAGTGACAACATAATGAAAGCGAGGAGTTCCAGGATATTACATATAGAATTCTGGCTTGCGAGACGTGATACCATATTCGGCCAACGCGGCACTAAGATCATCCATAGTCAGGGTCGTCTTCGTCTTGTCCTGCGAATGAAGTTCAGCGTGAGTCCGAAAGAAAGAGAACCGTGGGTGACTCACCCTGGCGGACGATGGACCACTGAATTGGTTCGCCCTGGTGCGCCCACCTGCAGCGTTGGTGCGAATCCTAGCATGCTGGTACGCATCCGCAGCGATGTCCGAGACGAACTTCTGGGCTGCGAGAGATAGGAGGCGTTTTCTGGGGACGGTCGAATGTTCAACACCCCATAGGGAGCATGATTGTGAGCGACTTACAACCGGACATCTTCGCATTCAAACCCAACTCGTTGCAGAAAGTAGTCCGTGACCTCGTTGGGAACCTATAAGCCTGTTGCGTGAGTATGGCGGCTCATGACGAAGCCACAGTTCGGTTGGACGCTGCTGACGAGGATCTCCAACTCGTTCGACCCAACGTACCAATGGTTCATAGTCATCTAGCATAAGCAAAAACTCTGCAAGAGACTTGTCTTTCCTCGCTTCTTCAGCCTGTCGTGGCTGGGGCTGCGCAGGCGGTGCTGTGACCTGCGACGACGAACCAGCGGCTTGAGAGGGATCCGGTGTTGGCAATGAGGGGGTCGGAGCGGCAGGGATGAGTGAGGTAAAAGGTGTATCTGACGTGTTCTGGATATGGCGTAGACATCTTCTAGGACGATTGTTAAAAGAGTTGATGAGAAAGACGATCTAGGTGGTGGTTAGAGATGAAGGGAGGGTGGGAGTCTTTGTGGCTGCTGGATCTTCACGGTCGATCTCGATCGGGAGGCTTCAAAAGGCAATTAGGCGCAGAAAACGCTTTGCCACCAAGTCACTGGCACTGGCACTTTCTCAAAGTCGGGTTATCATGGGTCGTGATGCCCACTTTACAGAACAACATCTTGTCAAAAAGCACAACAGACTCTGAATATACATAATTCCACGATATTGGCTTCAATCCACCTACAATACCTTCTCCACACCATCCGGAAGCTTATATTCTCCTTGTCGGCGAACCTGTGAAATCAACACCTCAATCCCAATTGCAAGTGCGATTAGGTCGAGGATGACTTCTTACCTCATCGAAAACATCCATCAAAAGCAAGCTCTTCTCGTGTCCCCACAAATCGCTCTCCAATTTCCCATCACGAACACATCGGGCTACTTCGTCAGCCTCATAACACCACCCATTCCCCACATAATTGAAGGCTCGCTTCTCTTCCTTCACAACGACACCACTTCCAGGTTTGTCAAAATATTGTACAACGAAAGATTTGGGGCGATAGATTGGAGAGCTGATGTGGATGTTCCCGTTTCGGTATCGGATGATTACTCCTGGTGAAGCCGGTGGGAGGGTAATGCTGCAGCTCAGGATAGCCTGTGCTTGAAGAGTTTCCGTGAAGTTCAGGACAAAAGCGGTGCTGCTATCGACGCCTGTGAGTTTTGTCTTGACGATATTACCAGTAACCTTTGATGGCCTCGCATTTTTGTTGGAAGGGTGCTCGTATAAACCGATAACGGCCTGGCTTCACATAAGCACGAAGAAATTTACAGACAGAGAGAGAAATGTCATACCCAGACCATCGGATAAGGACCTCTTTGGCACCAAGAAATGTTTAGTCCGAGCCGACCTTACATCTGATATCACTCACAAGTCGAGGAGTGCCCCTCCCCCTAGCATAGGATCCAATATCCGATCCGTTTTCGGTATATCTATCACCAACTTAACACAACCCCGGGACCCATGAGAAAGTATAACTCACTATCAATATCGAAGTCCCCCGAAAGATCTGCATGAAGGAGGACAGGATCCCCCAGAATTCCATCCTCCGCGATCTTCTTCACTTCCTTAGTCAGGGGTTGGAACCTCGTCCACATTGCTTCCATAAAGAAGCGATTTCGTTCTTTGGCTAACTTCAGAAGATCTCGAAGTTCAGCAGCATTCGATGTGGTAGCCTTCTCGCACAAAACATGCTTATTCGCGAGCAATGCATCGCGAGCGTTCTCGTAATGTAAAGTATGAGGGGTTCCTAATCCAGATATGGTCAACTTGAATGGCATCTGAGTAAGGCAATCCGATGTATCATACCGATGTATATGACATCAACGTTAGGATCTGCGTAGACTTCTTCGTATGTGCCGTACGGTTTGATGTCTTGAATACCTGGAGCATGTTCTTGAATGAAGTCTTGTGCCTTCTGTACGCTCCTTGAACCCACTGCAACTACTTTATGCAGTACATCTTGCACATCCCGGCTAAAAGGTGCTGCTTGAGACTAATCTCTGATCTTAATCGCACTGTTGGCAAATACCAACGTTGTTGGGTCAACCAAGAGGTCCTAGGAAGGGGTCATTAGAAGATCTTGAGACTTCGAATCAACCATGAGGCATCCCATCATGTGCGACCATCTCCTCACCTTGACAAAATCTCGTGCAATGCGACCAGTCGAGATAATACCCCAACGGAGAAGAAATGCTTGTTCATTTGCCATCGCGTGATTGCTGACTGGAAAGCTTCAGGATCAAGCTCCAGGTTAGGTTGGAGGGGGACAAGATCAAGCAGAGCTATTTATACGCTCCTGAGAGTCGCGGAAAGACATCGGTAGCAAGTCAATACAAGATCGAGCATATGACATCAGAACAACCCCAACGGGCCGATATATGCAATAGGGTCAACAATCCAGATATGAGGTATCAGTATACAAAGTGTAGGGTAACCAATAATAATACACGAGTGCGGGTTATCGTAGAGTCCGCAGGGCTTCCTTTACAGTACTCCTCTCGCCAAGAAGCGCAAATAACTGCCACCGTTGGTCCTTAACTTCCCTATCTTTCAGGAGGTATTCTTCATCGTAGGTATCGTTCTCCCCCAGAGCCAATCGTGTAGCGGCAGCTGATCCATTTGGGAGGGTAGCAGGTGACAAGGTGAAAAGAGTTTCGAATGATGAGGTAGACAGCGGGTAGTGTGTGGTTTGTTTGCCAGACGTTTGGATTGATGTAATCGCGTGAGAAGAGGAGGTCAGGGAGAGGGCTTGAGTGATGAGTTGCTTCAGTTTCGCCTAATGTCAAAGAAGGAATGATCAGAATTGTTGATCAAGGTGTCAAGTTGGTTGACCCACCTCGAAGGCTAGCATCATAAGAGAAGAAACAAGACGATGGGGCGCGCCAAGGTTGTGCTGGGCCGAAATAAGGTTGATGCGATCCGAGATATGTTGTAAGGTCGGTGCTCGCGTCATAGAGGCCAGGTGAAGTGGTAGCCTGCTACCAGGAGGTTCTGTACAGGTTCTCTCAGTAAGAACGGAAGGAATCGAACAATATAGAAAGACCCTACCACCGCGTTCCTGCAATGACTGCACACCTCTCTCAGCGGCAATTTCATCTCTATCTTTTCTGGGCTTGCGTTCGGTAGATAGCGCGACGGTCTCCAGTCCTTTCACGCGTTCTCGTTCTCGCCTGCCTAGCCCCACCGTCCAACGCTTCAATCTGGTAGAGCGAAGGGTAACATCATCTAAACCGTCCTCTCCTTGATAGGGCAATAATCGTTTGCGTTTGCGTGGTAGGGGTTTGGGAACATCAGGAGGTGGAGTCGGAGGTGCAAGATGGGCAGATGTATCAAAGAGAGACACGATCAGTGAGTTATGCAATTGCACTGTAGTAACCGTAAGATGCGCGTCAGTAGGAGGCCACAACACGATTACGCACCTAGAGTATTGTTATCCCTTCCCAAACAGTCTTTGACCATATCATCATATTCTAATCGTGAGATAGAGCCACGAAGGTACTGCTGGAGGATGTGCCAGTACTCCGGTGCTTTTGCACCGAGTGCATTCGACAACTGCACCTTGATGGTTGAGGTTGAAGACAAGGACATTCTCGGAGCCGTTCCAGATATGAGTCGTTGTTCCGCGGAGTCAGAAAGAACACGAGTCCACGTAGTCGGATTCTGATTTAGGGAAGAGATTTAAGTCATAGGCGACTCGGTGTCGCTGCTGAGTTGTGGTGGGATTCAAGAAGCACAATGGCAGGCTTTAGCCGGTGGCTGAGTGTAAGCGCTCGCTGAATTTCGTAATACAATAAAACCCTAATCTGGGGTACTGTTTGCCACAGTGACTCGCTCTCAGCCTTGCTGCGCTCACCTGTTTCGGTCAACGCAGGTGAAGCTGTATCCTACCACATCCTCAGCTCCCTGACATTCTCACGTTCAAAACCAACTCATCATAAAGGATCGATTGCAGTGCAATCTCCATCCAGGTCTCTTTCGCTGCTGTGAAATGTCTGCTCAACGGCCAACGACTTCAAAGTCAAGAGGTGTATGCAAGTATTATCAAACAGATCGAGGATGCTTTGCCGGATCGAATTGCAAGTTCTCTCATGGTGGGCCATATACACCATTCGACGCGAGTAAAGTCTGCCGGTACTATGCGGCTGGCTATTGTCTACGAGGGGAAACCTGCTGGTTCAAGCATGTACGACCCTCATCTCCAACGACTTCCAAGACCACTCCTGGCGCGCCATCCGACGAAAAGCCCATCGTCGGCGCGTCTGCTGAGGACGATGATCATTTATGCTGTATCTGTATGGAGAAGCCAACAACATTTGGTCTGCTTGGTGCGTTCGCAGATTGTTACGTTACTCATTATGCATAATTGTGACACACATTCCTAAATCAAAAGCGGGCTGTAGTCATGTCTTTTGCATACAGGTCAGCCTCTTCCATACTCTGACGTCCTCTTTGGTTTACTCAGTGAGTCTGTAGTGCATCCGTGAGTGGCGCGATCCAAAAGGAAAGACGACGGATGTGGTTGTATCCGGCGTCACCAAGACGTGTCCTCTATGTCGTAGTGGATCCTTGTTCGTGACACCGTCAAGCCACTTCTATCCTCAAGGAGACCCCATCAAAGAGGCCACGATTACACGATACAAGGCCAGTATGGCTCGTGTTCCTTGCAAGTAAGTGACCGTCTCGATCGCCAACTTTGTTGCATTCGTCCTAATAACCCTTTAGGCACTTCCAGAAATCTCCAAAGAACAAGAAATTCTGCCCTTTTGGAAGTGATTGCTTCTATAAACACGAAGAAGATGACGGAACTCCATATGTATTCCCTTATGGGGCGGATCACTATATGGAGGTTTGTCTTTACATACAATGACAGACAATTCAGCCTCACTCGACTTCGTAGATCGCTCGGCGACATCGTCAACGAACTCCGTGGTTTCATACTGAGTGGGCCGGGTTTGTTGACGAAAGTGATTATGATGATGGCGATGGTGAAGACGACGATGGCAGCCTACCCAACGGAGATACCGTCGAAGTGGATCTATTCCCTTGGGTCGACGATTTCTCTGCTGCCCTTGCCGCACTACGCGGCCACTTGGCAAGACAGACGTATACAGACCTCAGCATTGAGGCTCAAACACCCACTGAGGGCGGTGATGGTGGCGAATCATCTGAGGCGGGCGATACCCTTGACCGGGTCTCAGATGGGGAGGATACAACCTCGCACATGCTCCTCACTCGGTTGGTACGTTCATCATTCCTTCAAGTTCCCTGCGTTCCTATCACAACTCCACGTAGATTAATCTGATATCGCAATTCACTGGAAACGTAGGCAACCGCACATAGTTTTTCACAGTCTGATATGGCTCAAGCGGAAGCGGAAGACGAGGAGCTCTTGCGTTGGTTTATTCCTTCCCCAGATTTGGCCACACCTCTCGAAACGAGATCAACATTGTCCGAACCAGCAGCCCTTGTTCGGGCCTTCGATCTCACGTTGGCCGAGTCGATTCCCCTTCGCATGAGCCCTCCATTGCCCCATCTATCTGCCGTGTCTCCGCTCGGAGCCAGCACACCACTTGAAGGACACCCACGATTCAGCACCGTTGTACACCATAGAAGTCACCCAACCATTGATATGAACGAAGATAGCCAGGCCACAAGCTCGATGAAAGCTGACGAGCTGCCCAACTCAAGCGAGCCAACTTCTCCTACGCATGAGGTTGCAGAGTCTTGTTCCATACGTGACGATTTCAAAATGCCTGGCGAAGCAGCCATTCCAGACGATGATATCAGAACGTCTGCTTCACTTCCTTCCGATGATATACCCCCCCTGAGACCTTCGGTGTCACTACCCGATGTCCATTCTCAAAGGGCAGAGCTCAGGAGCTTACCGGAGCTAGAGCTCCAGGAGGTTGATCCCCCTGTCTTAACAGATGGCCGTGGAAGGGTTGTCTGGAGTAGTACGGCGGCCTCGCGAGTGAGGAAGGGTAGGACTATCTCTCAGCAGAAACCTCGCTGCGAGTCATCGACTGTACTCACCAACGATGCCGACGAAACACCGTCGGAGCCTTCGCAAACTCCAAGCCTTGTACGCTCGCGCTCATTTCCCGCTGTATCGACGAGTAGTGGACGTTTCCGCGAGACCGCAGAGTAGGGACTTTCATTGACCGCATCTGAACATCCCAGCTTGTAATTTTCCAGGTCGTTGCTAATGAAGTGATATGTAGTTGTATAGACATCTGTAGACTGCTTTCAGCAATTTTATCAGTTGTATAGTACAAAGCTGAGTTGCGGAGACTCTGGGACCGACTTTTGATTGTTTCAATGGTCCGACTCGGGCAGCCGTCCCTTACGCCGAGGCCAAAGGGGTGCATTTCGACGTCTGATCGTTGAGAATGCGCTGGCCGATACCGGATTCCGAGTCGGAGCTCGTGTGTATTAAAGACTTGGTACGTAGGCAGTGCCTCCCACACCCAATAACTCCCCGGATGTTCTGGTGCTCCTCCCAACTGAAGGTTTTTCAGAGACTAAACAGTGGGGAGGAATCATATCATCCAATAGGAAGGCGTATTGTCCGAGTCGGAGCTGGGATCGACTTACATAATGGCCGATTTGAGAGGAAGTTGCGCGGCGAGGAGCGACGGTCTACTTGGTTGGGCGGTTAAGTTGCCTGATCATTCTGGCTTGAGATGCGAGGGGCCTCTGGGAACTGAACATCCTTTTACGTTCCTACCATTTTCCCATTGGTGCGGTTTCCCTTCGAGAAATTACACACTTGTCGTATTTTTGACTCTCCTACAAGCTTTCTTGCAAAAGTCTCGCATCAACTTCAAGATTGTCGCGCCGGTATACTTAGACCGCGATCGCTGAACGTTGAACATCAACGACAGAAGTTCGACTTGGAAATGAGCTCGTCTGCGAATATTGGGGGTGAGGCGGATAAGAATGCAGAGGGCTCTCCTTCTGGGTCGTCGAGTGCCCCCGCCCCCTCTACTCAGTCGAGTGGACCCTCTCGCGAAAGGAGAAATGGCTTGGCTTGCGCGGAATGTCGAAGGCATGTGTTCCATGTCTTTAAATCCCGAAAAATCGGGCTCATGGGTTCACTGCTAGATCCAAGCTGAAATGCGACAGGTTCGTACATCTGAGTGCGACACCTTGATTGTTCTAATTCTTCTGGATAGGGCTGTTCCATGTCAGGCCTGTATCAGGAGGGGTTGCCCCTCTATCTGTCCACATGGTATTTCGTTTCTGTATTACGCGTCCTCGGCGCATACTGAGCAGTAAATGTCCCAAGGAACCCTGAATGCTACAAAAGGGAATAAGTGAGCGTACACCCTCTTGAATCGTGAACTATGATCTCAACCGTACTCTCAGAGCACTTCAAGTACGTGCACAAAAACTTGATGATCAAGTGAAAGAAATGTCGGCCAAAATCAAGGAACTAGAAGCCAAGCTCGCAGAGACTCAGAATTCTCTCTGTGCAGCTGAAGGAGCGTTGGGTGGCCCTCCAATGTACATCAAGGCGATGATGATTCACGGTCCCCATGCCCATAACAAACTGTACCAAGATACGCGGGAACCAGATGATCAGTCAGTTCCCCATCTTCTAGAGTCTATAGGTACTCTTGCAATCAACTCTGGAGAAGGTGCTTCCAAGTACTACGGCGATGAATACAACGAAGTACGTTGACCCTCACATTCACAACTACACCCCCTTGACCTCAATCCCCTCTCCAGTATATCAGCTCGCTGGTACCGGTGTGTACTCATACCGGGCGCTTATTGACGGCTCCGAAACTGACTCTGCGGTTCCCAGAATGACGCTGCCGCTGAGGGTCTGATGCACAGATTGCGGGATCCCAAATATCTCGGGGTGCCTACAGAAATTTTGCAGCTTGTCTATGCATTTCCTCTAGGACTAAGAGATTGTCCATATGAGAAGTCGATTTTTTTACAATTTATCCCAACCCGCGCAAGGGCGGAAGAACTGTCCAATCTCTACTATAAGATGGCAGGTTGGATGTGAGTACGAATTGCTGATACATGCTGTCGTCTGAGTATATCCCCTTTGCGTAGGTTCGATCCGGTTCTCTCTGATGAATTCAAGCGAGAGATATTGGACGTGATCTATGGTACAGGTTATCCTTCCCTTGACTTTATTCACCCCCACCGCCTGGCGGTATTCTTTTCGATACTGGCCCATGGTGTTTCTTGTACACAGGAGCCATCGGCAGGGCTTGTTCAAGAGCAATACCTAGCTCTTGCAGAAGCTGCGATATCGATCGAACCGATCGGTCGTGGTGTTTCGTGTTCTACCGTTCAAGCCTTCTTTTGTATTGTGCGCTTCTTGAACAATACTGTTCGCAGTGCCGCAGATGAGTCTTGGTTATTGTTTGGGCTTTGTGCTAGGATTGCGCAGTTGGTAGGTTCTCATGGGTTCCCTGATACTATTACCCGAGTCATAATCTTCTGGGAATACAGATGGGGCTACGTGAGTGACATCGGCGTTCTCACCCTTCCTTCTCAACACTGATTTTATATAGAATACGACGGTTCTACTTGGAAGCTTGAGAAAGATGAACTGCAGCGGCGTAGGGCGATATTTTGGGAGCTGTACACTTGGGATGCGTGGAACGTAAGAACCCAATTTGTCCTCCCGATCTCATTCCTCACATCCCGGTAGGCATTTGTCATGGGTCGTCCACCAGCTATGCGGCTTGAAGATAGTGACTGCAAATACCCCGAGATCGATGTAATAGAAGACCAGAAAGAGGGAGAACTAGGGTGTATGTCTTGGCTTTGTCTGCTTTTCCGAGTTGCTCACACATTTCATAAGTTCACGCTTGGAAATTCCGATACACGGCTAAATTCCTTCCTTGGACAATCAAACATGTTTTCAACCCTGGAAGCTTGACATATGACGAACTAATGAAACTCGATAAGAAGATACGAGTTTGGCCCGTACCCTCAATGCTACAATCACCATTACAACGTGGTGAGGGACACCCATGGTCGACGAACCCAGCGATTGCCATGCAACAATACAATACGACTGTGATGAAGGAAACCAGTAAGCATCATATTCACAACCCCTATTCCACAATCAGAACCGTTAACACATCGACTCGGTATCAAGATCTGCTTTACATTCACCGAAGGTAGGTTGCTCCGCCTTTCTTCGATCGACACACCTCGATCTCTCTTTGCGTAGTTTCTTTGCGATGGCAGTCCGCGCAAATCCTGCGAATCCAATGGCCCACAAGTATGGCGCGTCAGTCATGGCTACATACAGAAGTGCCATCAGGATGTGTTTTGCAATGCGTGGGCTCCACCTTGTTCACGGTGACGCAATGAGCAAAGTTTGGTACTTCTGGTCGGGAATATTTTCCTCCTGTGTTAGTGTTTCTCATCGCATCAGTGAATCGGAACCGTACTGAAACTTGTGCGTAGATCGTTCTTGCAGCACTCGTGATGAAGAGCCCAGGATGCATTCTCTCGCAAGAAGCATTGATGGAGCTGAACAGTTCCTACACTTTCTTTGAAGAGGGCTCTGTACAGTGTCGCCCTCCGAACAGCATGGTGTGTAGATCTCGATTTTCCTTTAGAGCAAGCGCTCAGACTGCATATTAGGCAATTCTTTCGAAAATGAGACAACGGGCTCGTGAAGCTTATGCGACACACCACGGAAATCCGAATGGAGCAGGGACTTCTTCCGATTCACAAGGAAGAGAAGCCGATGATATATCCTTGAGGACCGGGAGGCTTGGTGTATGTGGATCCTCTATTTCCTTCGTCAATATATTAATGAAGTCTTTCAGGCATCACCCTCGTCCGGAAGCTCACAATCACCGCCAACGCAGGTGCCAATGTCATCTATGCGATCTTCTCTAGGATCGGAAAGTTATTCTGGACCTTCTCCACCATTCAATTCACAGCCTACGCCGGCCTCCGCTGCATTGGACAGTCCGTTCGCTGGGACATCATCTTCGTCATCCGGGAGTGCGGTGTTCCCGAGTCCAGCTCTCCCCGACTTTAATTTTAGCCCGGCTCTCAATCCCGCCAGTCCGGCAGAGTCCCTAACACAGCAGATAGCAGCAAATGATTTATTCGACTTTGGCATGATGGATCTGTCAGGATATGCTGAGCCCGGTCAGGTACCAACTATGGAAGACGGTCCTGGCGTGGGCGAGTACAACAAACAAAACCTGTGGTCTACTTTCATCGAGGGACTGATGGACGATACAGCCACCCCGTTATTCTAGCTACGAGTTACAGAAATAGTAGGGTTCTGGTAGTTTGTACGATATGTATTTCTCAGATGATGTGGCATTATATTCGAGGCCCTCTTTTACACGTAACCGTGTGCGAGCTCCGTCAACGCAGCCTCCCAATTGCACAGATCGCAGCTTTGGAACCCCCATGGTACTTTTTTGCTTTCAAGTTTCGCCGAATCGGCGGAACGGACTTGAGCGTGGGATCTAATCTTATCTTGGCGAAGTTGCTCGGTTTGGCGGAGATGTCCCTGTTCTGTGGAGGCTCTCGTCTAACTTATACCCTGTGCCTTGTCTCTTTTCAAAGGCACCTCCATCTTACTTATCTTACCAACTCCTACTACGCAACAAACCCCCTCGTCTTAACCACACACAAACTCGTCTATCGAATTGGACATCTTTTCAGCATTTTCGGGCTGGCGCAGGATGGCCAACGCCATCGAAGAGTCAGATGTCCAACCAGCTGGGCCGCAGGGAGAAGATCTAGGGGCAAACGGGACAAGCGAGAGTTCGGAGAATCGCAGAAAAACAACGTCTCCGAGGCCCTCACCTACTTCAGCTGAGGCCAGAAGAGGACGATCACGAACGAGGCATATACCTCCGCCCGCTTCGAACAATGAAAGGGATCGACGGTGGGAATTCTTCTCGCTTCCTAAAGTTCTCGGAGATTCTCAACTGAAGTATTGTGCGATGTAGGGGATATCATACTATTATGTCTTCATTCGGGAAGGCCTTTCATGTTGAGAAACGGTGGAAGCTGTTGCGTGAGTTGGGCTCCGGGGCATACGGTTTCGTAATGTACGCTTTCTTTGGCTTTTACCATTCTAAATCAAAATCGGAATTGATCATGGTAATAGATCCGCATCAGACGAGATATCCGGAGAGCCTGTCGCTATCAAACTCGTCACGCGAGCTTTTGAGAAAGTACAGTTGGCCAAGAGAGCTCTTCGAGAAATCACACTTCTTCGCCATTTCTGCCATGAAAATATTACAGGATTGATTGACGTGGATTGTTCACCTAGTCTTGATGAGATGTGAGTCTTTTTCTTTTCTTGGACATCCGAGAATGTTTACTGAAAGCTTGATGCGGTCTATCCCAGCTATATCTTCTTAGAGGTGAGTGTATCTGTGATCATCCCGAGCATGTCGCCCTTACCACCCACATCCGGAACTTATCAAGCCGATGGAAGGTAAGAAGCGCCAATATGTTCAAACTTCATCGTTTCTAACGCTTGCACATAGCCGACCTACACCAAATAATTAAATCAGGCCAAACACTGACCAATGAGCACGTACAATACTTTGTCTACCAAATTCTCCGAGGTCCGTAGACGGTCGTTTGTCGCCTTGAACACCAGAATTCACATTCCCTCAGGTCTCAAGTACATCCATTCGGCCTCCGTAGTGCATCGTGATCTGAAACCGGGCAATCTACTTGTCAATGCTGATTGCGAGCTCAAGATTTGCGATTTTGGTCTCAGTCGCGGTTTTGATTCAGCTCCGGACAATCCCACTGTCATGACGGAATATGTTGCTACGAGGTGGTATAGAGCACCTGAGATCATGTTGGCTTTTAAGTGAGTCGTTTCACTATCGGGAGTGCCCCCTAATACTGATCTTTGCGGTAAGGGGATATAATACCGCGAGTAAGTTGGTCCCCCTTACGATTGGTCTTGTATTGATTTGTATCGCAGTCGACATCTGGTCTGTGGGCTGCATCTTGGCCGAGCTACTACTCGGGAGACCCCTCTTCAAGGGAAAGGAGTGAGCATGACAACCGTTTCACTCTTTATCACCTAACGTAGTCCCCAGTTATGGTCAGCTCTTCTCTTTGATCTGCACATTAACGCAACGTGATGATTAAATGAATTACCAGTTGACCAGCTCAATAAGATCTTGGAAATTTTGGGTGTGTTTTCTTTGACACCCCCGAATAAATCTGACAGAACTGACGTCCGATGCAGGAACACCTGAGGACAAAGTAATCCGGAAGATCGGAAGTGACAAGGTTAGGATCTCTTGTAACCTGTACAACTGTCTTGTTCACTCGCTTTAGGCACAAGCTTACATTCGATCACTACCGAGGAAACGAACAGTCCCGTTTACCAAGGTTGTACCAATGGCGGACCCCCAGGGTAACTCGTTTCATATTGCATCACCCCAAAGTTGTCCTGATGCCTCGTTGAAGCTCTGGACATGCTCAAGCACCTTGTCGCATTCGACCCTACGAGTCGCTACAATTGCACAGAAGCTCTTGCTCATCCATGGTTATCATCCTACCATGACGAAGCCGACGAACCTGAATGCGAACACGGGTTCGAGAAGTGGCGTGCCCTTGAAAAGCTAGAAACGATCGAGGACTACCGCATCGCCCTCAAAGCCGAGATCGAGAGTTATCGTAGGGAGGTACGATCGGCACCGTCTATGTTTGACACGGATACAAGAAGTCCAAGCAAGGGTGTCGATGAAGTATCAGCAGGATCAGAAGAACAAGAGAGTGGTGGTGGAGATCAATTGGGGCCTATGCCCAGCACGAGAGAAGTCAGCCCCGAATCCATCATCAAATCCCATTCACGCAACCACAGTCGTCGAACATCCGAGGTTGTACAGTCGCCTACAGACCACACGACAGCTCCGATGACGGGTGAAACGGACCCTGTTGTTGCCTACGCACGGAGATCTAGCATCTTCCAACCTTCACGCACGAACTCGACGTATAGCGCACATAGAGTATCATCGACTGATGCGAGCGAAACTCCCACAGAGAAACAAGGACAAGGGAGTACAATCGCGTTTCCTTCGGGAAACAACCCAGAATATGTCGTTCCTGCACGGGCGAGAACAGCGTCTATGGCAGGACACGGTGCTTGGCCAAGTACCGAGGGTGGGAGAAGGAGATTGTTGCGTACGTTATCTACGGTTTCGGTATATGAAACTGGGGAGGGGTTGGAAGGTACCGTTCCAATAGTGAAGCTTATCGGAGAGCAGAACCGTACAGGGGAAGATCCTCTCAAATCTGCCGTCCCGAAAGAACTCGGAGGATTGGGTTCATCAGGTAGTTCTGAGCAAATGAGCAAAGCTTCAGGTAGTGGGGAAGGAGGTACAAGTCAGACAGGAGCGGAAGGAGGGGTTTCAGAGAAGAAGCGTCGGTTCATAATAGATTGATATCTCGATTCGCAATATCGTTCCGCAGACCTACCCTGGACTATCTTAGATGTATAAATAGAGATAGAAGAGGTCAAGGATTTCGTCGGCCCATTGCTCTCGTGCTACCCTCTCTTCGTCGTTGTCCCCCCTCTTGATGTCGTTCATGTAAAGATACAAGCATGATGTACTCTATTGATACAGCCTCCTGAATACAGTATATATTTGTTTAGGATTAACGTGAAAAATCATTAATCATGCCCGGACCCTAGTCCCCAAGGATGTCCTTGATTTCTGAACGAAGATGGGAGAATTGAGTCAGGGATACTGGGAGTTACGCGTGAATGAACGTACTATCAATTATATCCAAGTATGCCGTACTGGCCGGACTATCAGGGTATTCGTCCAAGAAACTGATCCCATAATCCGCACTCTTCCCTATTCGAGGGTCCAACGGAACAGAGCCCAAGAACTCAACTCCCATGTCCTCCGCCAAACGTCGACCACCTCCCGTGCTTGGCTTGAATATCTGGGACTCGTTCTTGCAATTAGGACAAACGAAGCCGGACATGTTCTCCACGAGACCTAGAACCTTGATTCCGACTTTCCGACAGAAATCGATCTCACGACGAACGTCTTGAAGAGCGACTTCTTGCGGAGTTGTTATGACGACTGCACCATCGATTCCGCTCTCCTTGAGATATGATACGATGCTGAGGTGCTCGTCGGAGGTCCCTGGTGGCGTGTCGACCAACAAGTAATCAAGCGTACCCCAATCCACGTCTTTGAGGAACTGAGAGATTAACCCGTTCTTCTTTGGTCCCCTCCACATAACTGCATCTCGAGATGACGGCAGCATAAACCCAACAGACATAACGCCCAGGTTATCCTGAACATACACAGGAGACCATCCAGAAGAAGACGAGTGGACTTGTTCGGAAGCTATCCCAAGAATCGTAGGGATAGAAGGACCGCAAATATCTACATCCATAATCCCAGTCTTTTTGTTTTGTATTCGCCTCGTGTCAATGATGGTTTCAATGGAACTATATTGCTATGGGAAAACACACCTGTAAGTCCTCATCCGCCGCAAAAGCCCACCCAAGTTGTGCAGTAAACGTGGATTTACCGACTCCTCCCTTGCCCGACAAGACCAGAATCTTCCTTTTCACAGTAGACATTCGTTCGCGTACAAATGGCAACGCAGGGTCGGGTCCTCGTGCTTGGCCTGAGGCACACACCTCTTGGTTAGGGCATCCTGCGCAAGCATCGACTTTGCCTGCAAGCTCTGATTCTGTACCCTGGGACTTATGATCAGAACGGTTTCTGGCAGGCAGGGAATTCTATCTTACCGGGCAGTGCTCTGGGGCATTTGCTGGTACAGAGAGTGGATCAGGGTTCGATGGAGGCGGTTGCACTGCTATCATTGCGGGGTATAAATGCGGGTCAAGAAGATGAGGGATATAACAGAACTTGCAAATTGCAAGCAAGACCGCAGAGCCAGCGGAGAACGTGGCTGAGTAATGCTCGATCTAATCTAATCTATTACCCGATTGAATCGAATCTAATCAACAACCACATTGTTCCTGACAGGCAAGAAGACGGTGCATACGCCAGAGAAGTGTGGTATCGATTTATCCCGAGGTATACGAAGTTATTGAAATGTACAATACAACTATAACACCCGAAAGCTAAGGTACTACAATGTTTACAAGGTTAGGATGTCGAAGCATGCCAAATGGTGCCAGATGACCGAGGCAAGATAACCGGTTGTACAGGAAACGTGGTAGTCGAAGAAGCAACAGTCGTTCACTTTAAGTGCGACATAGAACCGGAAGGAACAGCGCCCAATATACCGAGAAGGAGAGAATTGACAAAGGAAGGGGATAGAAAGATCATGACACTACGCAAGCCTTGTCGTCGAAGTCACTACACCTGATGCCGCGCTTCGAGGCTGGGGCATCAAAGCGTTGGCCAGCAAGTCTCTGCAGTTCCGTAACCGTTCTCTCCGACCCACAAACCACGAACTAGCATCGCCATGAACAGCCAACGGGACCCCAACTATTCCTCTATCTTGCGCCACCTGGACCGCACGTATGAGAGAATCGACCTCGGCTTCTGAATCAATTTCATCCAGGTTCTCGTTGTGATCATCACCCGTTGTAGCGGTGGTGCCAGGTGCAACCGTAGCGGTTCCAGTGGCTTGTGTGGAGGCAGCGGCCTTCTTGCTCTTCTTCGTACCCGTACCCCCCGCACCAGATGCCTTCTTTGTAGGGTCCACTCCATTAGCAGCAGCCTGTTCCATTGCCAACCTCTTCTTCTCTGCCTTCTCTTTCTCTTTCCGCTCTTTCCTTTCTGCCTTGGACTCGCGTTTGACTGGCTCCACGAAGTTGGGGTTATTCATACGGTTCCACTCTAGAAGCAGTTCGTCATAAGCCTTGGAGCGACCTTGGACCGCACGTTTGGCACCCATCGAGTGCGATTTGCAAGTCAGAGATCGGGAACAAGGGAGGCCTTTATCGTTGATGACACCGCATTGCTTGTCGTAGTCGACTGGACCTTTGATACGACCTTTTGTGACCTTTGTTGCAGGCTTCTTCTTCTTAGGGGCCGAAGGGTCATCTGGGTTGGGGTCGTCTTCTTCTGCCTTGCGTTTCTTGCCTAATGGGATCTGATAAGAGGACGATATGACGGCTGTACGAAGGAAGGTAGCAACCTGAGTCCCCGTCTGTTTTCCCCTTGGCGCCCTTCTTCCCCCCTCCACGGATCTTAGCGCAGTTGTCTAGAAGATGACATGTATTTGAGAGTGGTCGGTTTTAGAACTAAAGAACAAGGTTACCTGCGTGCTCCCCCATAGCTGTGTTCAATACGGGCTTCCCGCAATCCTTGCATTTTGAGATGGCAGAATGGGACCTCATTGGTTCTGGTCCGAATATTTTCATATCCCGGGCAGAAAGCCATTGTGTTGGAGGTGATTGAGGAGGTGATAGAGGTTCGGGAGGGGCTGGTGTCGACTGAAGGTTGTCCCACGAGAATATTGGAGGTGGTGATGGGGAAGTACTTGGTTTTAGTCTGATTGTCATTGTCGGGATGAGTGCTTTGGATTGGAGTGGGATGGTATGGTTTGGGAACAAGGAGAGGCCTGTGGCTGCTGACGATCAGTGTTTCGCCTTGAATAAGCAATCAAATGACCATATATGGACCTTGTTGATGAATGGTCATGTGTTGCGATCCATGTGGCCCGATAAGCCCTAATCGAATCTTGCGGGAGAATTGACGTCAGAACCCCGGAAGGTTGATGGGATCGGTTTTGAGCTCAAGCCATGTTTTGCAGGTGGTCGCCGACTAACTCAGCAAGTTCAAGTCCTTCATCCGAAAGGTATTTAAGCTCGCCTTATCCAACATCTACAGCTCATCACACCAGACCACCCTCACAGACTTGGTCTTTCTTCTTTCATCCATACCCTCTCTCATCATGCCCAGAGTCTCCTTAGCTATACCCAAGTATGATAGCGACATCGCAGCCCTCGCTCCAAAGACACCAGCCGATGAAGGCTTAGACTTCTTCGAGGCAGGCATCAAACATGGCGAAGAACCAATTCGTGTGTACGAGTTGCAGTTGGATCCCGATGGTGGCCCAAACAAGGAGAGAGCAGTCAGTACCCCATCCCGTTCCCGTTCTCGGCGCGCAATGCTCAGCGTTCGTGATGATCTTTGACCTGGCACTGACCGCTTTTGTGTTTTTAGTACATGCGCCTTCCTCCGGCATACCGCCCATATGTTTTGCGTGTCTCGTTGGAGGCAGGTACTCCTGCGTCTAGGAACGGCGTGTTCAAGACAAACTTCCCCCTTGATGGCGGTCACTTCTCGAGAGATCGTTTCCTCGAACGAAAGTACGGCTCAATTCCATTCTCACACCGAATACTCTTCTTATCAGTTCAATTTGTCCAGGTTACCCACGGATTTCTCAAAGCCCATCAAAGTAGACTTGCCCATCTCCCACGCAGGTGCCTTCGTTTACTGGGTTGAATACGATGGTGATACCCCCGGATCCCGTGTCAAAGGCCGTGAAGGTTACTTCAACATCGACCCTATCCTCCGCACCAAAACTCGCTCTGCCATTGTTCAAAATGCCAAGGTTCTCGAGAGCGGAAACAAGGTTCAAACCGAACCCGTCAACCTTCCCTTGGACGGTATCTCGATCCTCTCCATCATCTCCAAATGGATGGGTCCCGTGTCAACATGGCGAGATCACTTCAAGGAAGCCAGCGACAGAGGCTACAACATGCTTCACTGGACGCCACTTCAAGAACGTGGTGAGAGTGACAGCCCTTATTCCATCAGGGATCAATTGTGCTACGAACCTCAGATGTTCGAGTGCACGAAGAAGGATCTAGACCCAGATGGAGGGAAGGCGAAGCTCGAGGAGATGCTTCAAATTGCGAGGGACGAGTACGGCCTTCTGAGTTTGACAGATGTGGTTCTTAACCACACTGCGAACGATAGCCCATGGTTATCCGAACATCCTGAAGCAGGTGAGTAATTTCCAATCAATTATAGAAGACCGGAGGATTGATCCGCATTATAGGTTTCAGTCCGGCGAATACCCCACATCTTGCTCCTGCCCTCGAGATCGATGATGCCATGATCGAATTCTCAGCCAAGCTGAAGGAGAAGGGTCTTCCCACTGAAGTCCGCTCCGAGCGGGACGTCGATGCCCTCATGGAGGCCTTCAGGGCCGACCTCAAGGCTCGCAACCTCTGGCAATACTACGTCCTTGATGTTAAGAGCGAACGCCAGCGAGTCAAGGAGGCCGTTGAGCACGGTCAAGTCAAGCCTTGGTCGGGCGCACATGTCACCCACAAGTCCCACGTTGAGGTTGCCCAGATTCTTAAGGACTCCGGTAACATCCAGGGTCTTGGTGGCCTCGGAAAGCGCCTTGGAACCACAGTCGATCCAGCTGTTGCTGCCGGTTTGGTCAAGGCCGCATTCCCCGATATCCAACATAACGCTGACGCTTTGGCTGAGGCGTGGACCCGAATCATCGATGTTTTGAACGTGCCACTCTACCAGGAATGGGAAGAGGATACCAAGATCGCTCTTGACAATATCAAGAACAGGTTGAAGTATGCCCGATTGGACCCCCACGGCCCAAGGAAGGGACCCATCTCCAAGAGGTATGTTATTGATCCGTATGACAACGTTCATTCACCTAACCCCCTCTTTAGCAACCCTCTTATGGAATCGTACTTCACTCGTGTCAAGGGTCCAGCTAATGCCGACCCAGCTCTCTACTCCCTTGCTAACAACGGTTGGATCTGGAATGCCGATCCTCTTGCCAACTTCGCCTTGCCACCATCGAAGGCCTACCTCCGCCGTGAAGTCATCGTTTGGGGCGATTGCGTGAAGCTTCGCTACGGTGACGGACCCTCATCCAACCCTTGGCTCTGGGAACACATGACCAAGTATGTGACATCCCTCGCAAGCAGCTTCGAAGGTTTCCGTATCGATAACTGTCACTCAACACCACTCCACGTCGGTGTTGCTTTACTCGATGCCGCTCGTGTTGTCAACCCCGACTTGTACATCTGCGCTGAGTTGTTCACTGGAAGCAAGGAGATGGATACCCTCTTCGTTAGCCGACTTGGTATCAACAGTTTGATTCGTGAGGCAGGTAATGCTTGGGAGCCTAAGGAGCTCTCAAGACTCCTCTACTCCTTCGGTCTTGGGAAGCCAGTTGGTAAGTCCGCTTTGCTTAGGCTTGTCGAAGTGCAGTACTAATGGCGCCCTTGCAACAGGTTCCATGGACGGCGAGTGTGTCACTTCTAAGGAAGATCTTCCACCTCCCACAGGCAAGGGTCCCACCCGCCCATGTGTCGTCATCCCCCACAACGGTTCCGTTCCTCACGCCATGTTCTTCGATCTCACGCACGACAACGAAACATACCTCGAAAAGCGCTCTGCAGAGGATGCACTCTCTACTGGTGCTCTCATGACGTTCTCCTGGTCCGCTATCGGATCCGTCAAGGGATTCGATGACCTGTACCCGAAGTTGCTCGATCTCGTCTCTGAGAAGAGGAGATATGAGCTTACGCAACTCGGACCAAAGAGCGGTCTTGGAAAGGCGAAGAGGATTTTGAACTCGTTGCACACTGAGATGGCCCTCGAAGGTTTCGAGGAAGGACATGTCCATGAGGAGAACGGTGTAAGTGGTCATACCCCTTCTCTACGAACCACAGACGCTGACTAGTGCGTGCGGATCAGTACATCATGCTCCATCGCGTACAACCAAGCACCCAGAAGGGATACCTCCTTCTCGTTCACACCGCTTTCCAGAAGAACACGAAGGATCGCGGACACAGTGAGTTCTCTTGATACTCGTGAAGTGACCTGGTCCTAACATATTGATCATTCAGTCAACCCTATCAAACTGCGCCGAACCAAGGCTAAGTACATTTACGGTTCCCGTCTCGAGTTCTCTTCCTATGACGTCAAGAAGGACGACAAGACTCTGCGTGGTCTTCCTGGTAAACTCGTTGAGATCAACAACGTAAACGCCCCTCAGAAGCAAGATGGCGAGGGTCCCTTCGCTGAAATTGTTGTGCCTGACTACTTCCCACCTGGTAGCATGATGCTCTTCGAGACTCAGATGCAAGGTATCGACCCCACCCTTGATGCCTTCTGCGTCGCCGGTGTCGAAGAAGCATTCGAGGAACTCGATCTCGTTGATCTCAATGCTGTTCTCTACCGCGCTGAGGGAGAGGAGCGAGATGCCACTGGTGGCGAGATTGGAGCCTACAACATCCCGAACTCGGGTCCCCTCGTATATTGTGGTTTGGAAGGATGGATGCATCCTCTCAGGCATATCATGAGGTTCAACGATCTTGGACACCCGCTTTGCGCACACTTGCGAGATGGTACATGGGCGTTCGACTACGTCGCTGATCGTTTGGCGAAGTGAGTCCTTCTTGTTTCCTGGGATTCCACATCGCTGATTGATGGTCTTGTAGGCAAACTGAGGCACTCCCGAACTTGGCCAAGCCTGCACAATGGTACAAGGACAGGTTCTACAGAATCAAATCCACCGTCCCACCCTTCCTCCGACCCAAGTACTTCGCCATTGTTATCTCCGAGTCGTACAAGACTGCTCGTCGTCTTGCCATCGAGCAATGCTCCGAATTCGTCACGGCCGGTGATCAGTTCACTCAGAGTTTGGCGATGTGCTCGCTCCAAATGCACGGAAAGGTCCGATCTGCGTCGTTGGATCCCGGAAAGATTACTCCTTCGCTCGCTGCTGGATTGCCACACTTTGCTGCTGAATGGGCTAGGTGCTGGGGACGAGATGTGTTCATCTCTCTGCGCGGATTGTTCCTTACGACCGGTAACTTCAAGGGAGCGAAGGATCATATTTTGGCGTTCGCATCGACCCTCAAACATGGTTTGATTCCCAACTTGCTCGACTCGGTTGCTAAGCCCAGGTAAGTTGTCTGATACTCGTACACCGAAGAACCGATGTTGATGATGTGATCATAGATACAACTCTCGTGACTCCCCTTGGTGGATGTTGCAGAACATTCAGGATTACACCCTCATGGCTCCTGATGGTCTCTCCATCTTGTCTGAGCCTGTCAAGCGCCGATTCCCCAAGGACGACACATGGATCGCCTGGAACGACCCCAAGGCTTACTCCTACTCCAGCACCATCGCTGAGATCATCCAAGAGATTCTCCAACGCCATGCAGATGGCCTCTCGTTCAGGGAGTACAACGCCGGTCCTAACCTCGACTCCCAGATGAAGGCAGAGGGTTTCGACATTGAGATCCACGTCGACTGGAAGACTGGTTTCATCCTCGGTGGTAATGCCCACAACTGCGGAACTTGGATGGACAAGATGGGAGAGTCTGTTAATGCTGGAACTAAGGGTGTTCCGGGAACTCCTCGAGATGGTGCTCCGGTTGAAATTACTGGTTTGTTGAAGAGCACTTTGAGGTGGTTGGACGGTTTGGTCCAGAAGGGTCAGTTCCCATTCAAGGGCGTTGAAGCTACTAGTAAGTGTGGTCCCCCGAACTGAGTGGTATGAACTCTCGCTGACTTTGATCCTAGTCGATGGTCGCCGCCGCCTTGTTACTTACCGCGAGTGGGGTAACCTCATCCAAAATGCATTCGAGACCTACTACTACGTTCCTCTCAGTATGTCCTACCCATTCTTGACCGCGAGAGCTCGTCTGATGTACTTGTTCTGCAGACCCAGCTGATGATAGGAAGTACCACCTCGACACTAAGATCGTCAACCGCCGAGGAATCTACAAGGATGTCTTCGGTTCGGGTGCCGGTCGCGAATGGTCCGACTACCAGCTTCGACCCAACTTCCCCATTGCCATGACTGTTGCACCAGAGCTCTTCAACCCTGAGCATGCTCTCAACGCCCTCAAGTTGGCAGATAAGGCTCTGCGTGGCCCGATTGGAATGGCTACCTTGGATCCTAACGATTTGCAGTACCGCCCACACTACGATAACGCCAATGACAGCACCGATCCTTCTATTTCCAAGGGTCTTAACTACCATCAGGTACGTGTTGGTTCTTCGAGGCGTCGAGGAAGTTAGTCATTGATATGAATCGAATCAGGGTCCTGAATGGGGATGGCCACTCGGCTTCTTCCTCCGAGCATACCTCCTCTTCGATACAAAGGCTGGAGCCGGCAAGCAGGTGAGTTCCCTTTCGTCCCTCCCATGGAATTGGATCTCACAATGTTCGATGTAGGATCCTTCTCTCACACTTCACTACCTCTATAAATGCCTCCTCGGCGCACGCCACCACATTCAACAAGATCCATGGGCTGGTATCCCAGAATTGACGAACAAGAATGGTGAACATTGCCACCATTCATGCAACACTCAAGCTTGGAGCTCGAGTTGTCTCCTCGATTTCTTGCATGATGTCCACGAAAGAAGCCTTGCTTAAATGAGCGATACGATGTACTGATATCAATACCACGACCACACAAAGAGTCTCTCGAAGTTTTGTTTTTTTCATTATTTTTGATGTTTGTGATTCACTCTTATGTATATGTAACGTTTGAGGATGAATAGACCGCATAAGGCTATCCTTTGATTTCCGTGAAAGTTATTTGGGAGTGTGAGTCAGACGGTTTACATGGAACAATGATGCGATGCAAAGGTGGCTGTCGCTGAGTGCGGATGTGGCGGCACACGAGGCGGGAAATTCTGGTCGAACACGGACCTGACTCTACAGTAACAACTTGCTCTGATTGAACTCATGCATTTCTAAATGTCTTTCTCCGGCTTCGATCGACTTAACAACCTAGAGGCTGAAAAACGGAAGTTTCTTGAGGGAGGCCTTGCTGGCTTTCAAGACGCGAACCTTGCTACGTTCGTTTGGGGGGAAGAAAGCTATGATGGGCTTGGGGATGCTCTCCAGGAGGGTGGAGATGAACTGAATGACGAGACTTTCGGAGGAACGGGTGCAGTCGGTGAGTATTTCTATGTCTATTCTTAGGATATATACGCGATACTAAAGGGCTTCGTATAGGCAAAGATTTTGACTTTACGACTTCTGCGCTTTCTCTCGATCCCCGTCAGCCGGTTCATGAAGTAGCCCCAATAGGGCCCCCAGTACACTTGAAGGATGTAGAACAGAGGAATTTGCAGCAAGCTGCGTCTGGTACGCTACATCCGAGTTCGTTCTCTCTTGTTGAGCTCAGCTTATTATCCTAGCTCGTTCCGGGAACTCGCTCGAGTCAATTTGGGATGACAAGTCTCCGTTTTCTGTTTTACCGAAGATGAATGGGTCCTCTTCTCGACACACGGAGGCTCATATACCTGCTACCACATCAGGTTTCTCACCTTTCGGGTCTCAGACTGCAATAGCAACAACAGCGGCGGCACCCTCTACCCTATCCTCGAGGGAACCTGTGGCACTGAGCATTCCAGCTCATCAGACTCACGGTGTACGCACGCTTGAAGAGATTGAAGCTGAGATGCGAGAAGCGTTTGCTGCTCAACGTAATCAAAACGTTTCCCCTTCTCAATCTCATGCTTTATCCCAAGTTCATCACCGAGCGACCCCGCAACGTCACGTCCCTCCTCAGCATGCTCCTACACCTCCTCCTCGGATGCACCCTCATTCGCAATCTCCGCGTTTCCATCAACAGCAACAGCAACATCAGATCTTGCTGCTTCAGCAACAACAACAGCGCCAGCTGGAACAAGATCGGAAACGCCAATTGCGTCAGTTGCAACAGTTGCAACTTCTGGAACTTCAGGAGCAACAACTGCGACAGGAGGAGGCTGAAAGGCAGAGGCAGCTTCTTGCTCAACAAGCGCAATTGGGTAGAGAACAGCAGTATATCCAGCAGCATCAGCGTCACGTCTCCACTGGCCGTCTTACGCCTTCTATGGTTGATCTTCAACAACGTCAGTACAGGCATCAATCTCCTGCACCGGCCCAGACACAACAACAGGTCGAGATACCGTTCCAGCAAAGTCTACAGTATCTCCCTCGAGATATCCAGATGCAGCAGCGTATGCTTGCTGAGATGGCTCAAGCAGAATTTTTGAACAACATGCAGGGTCGGGTAGCCTGGGCCAACAAGAGAGAGTGACCAACGACGAGCGTGGAGTCCAAGAAGTGCTTCGGCAAGAAGCTGTCCGCAAGATCATGGAGGCAGAGCGCATGGAGGAAAAGCGACGCAGAAAGCTTGAGAAGATTCGTTACATGGTGTGTTTCTCGTGTCTTTCCGACTGATAACGTTTTAACATTTAACCGTTTGCTTACACAGTCGAGGTACAATGACCTCATGACACAGTCGGACAAGGATTTCATTACTCGAATTCAAGTCTCACAGCTTGTCACGCAAGATCCTTATGCGGATGATTTCTATGCTCAAGTCTATGGTGCCGTCATGCGCTCTCGCATGGGAGTTTCTGGTCCCGAGGCCGTTCTGAAATTCGGATCGGGAGGTGGTGTCGGACTCGGTCTTGCACAAGGTCGGAGCGGCCGGCGTCCAAGCGCCATGCAACGAATGGAGGCTCAAGTCGAGCGAATCGTCAATAACGCCCGTCTTCGAGAGAAGGAAAAGACTTGTAGGCTTCTCATCTACCTTTGCGTCCTGTGTGTTCATTTCTGTTGGTACCACTAGCTTTGAATAGCCTACAAGGTGCATTGGGAAAGACCGCTGGTAGAAGTTACAAGGCCGCGCCTCGTCAATTGTTGCAGGTCGATTCATCCGCTAACGGACCTGGAGGCTCTCCTACGTTGTCTCATGCTACCGCTCATGCTCACATATCGAAGGCGGATGCTACTACACATCAGGATGGTGCTGGTGTCGCTGCCGAGGCTGCCAAGTTCGGGAAACAAGCTCTTGGCGAAGTCGATGTGAGTCCCCCTCGTTATTCGCCACATTTTTGTCCTCACTTAGAACATCGATAGGGAACGGACCTTGTCCGTAGAGATCCTCTGACTCATAGAGAGGCACTCATCATGCTTGAGCGTTTATACGACCTTGTGCTTGATCTAGAGCACCAGAAACGAGAAGAACCAGCAGAAGATGACGAGGAAGGTATTATCATATGGTGAGTACGAAATCTGACAGTATCTTTTTGTGAAGATCGACGATTAACATATTGATTCAGGGAAGAAAAGAGTAAATATATCCTGAAGAATCTATGGGATAGTCTGCAGGTGATGGTTCCACTCGACACGAGGTATCTACCTCTTCTTTCCCATCCTATGTGTACTCGACTCAGTGATTGCCCCATAGCGACCCTCACCCATTCATCTCTTTATTGACCCCAAGCAAAGGCAAGAAGTTGCTCCCTCGTGTCACTCGTCACTTCAGCACCCAGCAATCCTTGACACTTCTGACACTTCTCGTTGCGTGCTTCTCTCAACTTGATGTCGTCGTCAATGCGAAAGTCCTGGATAGCTTGGAGGAGACTCTAGAACGCAAAGATGTCGATGCTCAGACTCAGGCCTTTTTGGGTAGTGTCATGCAGAGCTTGCTTCCTATTGCTGCAACTGCAAGCTTGCGTCTCGTCAGTGGAATCTTGGGTCTCTTCTTGGAAAGAAACGAAGTTGGACATGTTTCCAGAACTAAGGTAGGCATTCTCGATGTACACCATCACAACATGAGCTGATGCCGTTGTTGACTTTCACAGCCTGGTATCGCGATGCTCACGATGTTCTTGAGTCGCGTTGAAGTCATCAAGCAGAACATGACCTCTGCCACGGATCCCTCTGAGAATCCTTCGCCGGAAGAAGCTGCACAATGGTACGATCTAGTCCCGAAGTCGAATGCTACCACCTTGATACTCACGCATTTTACAGGCAACTCATGTTTGATCATTTATTCTCACTCCTTGCCCCGCATCTCGCGGTTCTCTTCCCTTCAGTTCGACAGGCTCGGGTAGCCAACATCCCATACCTCGATGTCCCCGATCTAGACACGATCGACCAGCCCGTTTGGCAATTCCTCGCCGCTCTCGGTCTGAATGCCTCCCTAGAGCAACAACAAGTCCTTGTCACCTCCCTTCGCGAACGCGTTCTCGAGAACGTCACCAGCGCCGTCAAAGGATGGGTATCAGACGAAGAAACCAGAAAAATGAGACTTGCAAACGTCAATATATTTTTGCACGCTCTCGGGCTGGATAGTTCACAGATCGCGTTGTAATTTGTTGTTTGTCGGATTGTAACAATATTCCCCAGTATCTCCTGGATATCTCTCGCAGGTTTTAGTTGTATTTATCAGCTTTCGAATAGCGTAGACAATCGCAATGCAAGTACGGAATTGCTCAACAAGTGGTACTCTATAACTGGAACATAACGACTATGCAGGGGTTATTGTTCGAAACACAACCATTTTCGGGGGTCTTGATCTTTCGGGGATGAGTAGCAGCCAAATATTTCACGGATACGACGTTGTCCTCGTCGGAATAGGATGTCTTCTGTTGAACGCAGACCCAGGAGGTCAAGGACCGGCAGCGAGTCCCAAGGTGGTAGAGTTCCTGAGGGTAATTGAAGCAGTCCGCTTGACGTTGGTACACCAGGCTGAGAGCTCGGTAGTCGCATGAGTGGATGTCGAAAAAGCTTTTGCTTTTGAGCGTATACTTCTGGAGGCACATCCTTGACATGCGAACCAACCTCAAGGTGATTGGTAGAGAGCGAGACGTAGCCTTCATAGTTTGGGTAGAGCATCAGATAACCTCGCAAAAAGGCCATTTCAATAAAGTATTTCTTCCAAGATTTAGTCCACTTGTTTGATCGGAGTCCTGGGGCGACGATCGAGTCCAGAGAAAGCGGAGGGTATTTTCCCGAGAGACGGACAGTGAGATAATCGTGAAACTGGCGCCAGTGTTCAGGAAAGTAAACGGCGCCCCAGCTGCAGGGGATTTGTGAGAGGTAAGGCGTATTGACGGAGTGTAGAGAAGCAAGGGAGAAAGTGGTCCGTGCTGCGAATCTATGGCGTCCTTCGGGTCTCAACTCGAGGTTCTTCTGTTGGTACAGGCTTATCCCGAACATGGTTGATTTCCTGTTGGTGGGATGACCATACCTGCTCTGCATGACTATATGCGTATAAATCGTGACAAAAGAGATCTTACCGATAACGGAGGAGAGACATCTTTATCCATGCGTAAAATAGCGGGGATACTTCCACGTCATCCTCGAGTATCAGGCCGTAGGAATCGTTCGTCAAGGGATACCAGGATTCGACAATTGCTGGCAATAGTCCTCCGTGGACGACTCTACGGCCAACACTTACAGCACCATGTTTCCAATCGAATGCTTGTACCACTCGTAAAGTCTCTTCGTCGACCGTCTGCTCCATATTGATGCGTATATTGACCCTATCGCCGTAATATTTCGCGACGGAGAGAGATCGCAGGAGTCGAGAGAGAGATTTCGCTCTGTCGTGAGTAATGACTACGATCTCGACCTGGGGTTTATGCCAATCTAAGACGAATCAACAGGGTTGGGCTCATAGGTGCAAGAAAGACATACTTTGCAGCTCCACCAAAGATAGGGTTCCGATCCAATCACTGTACGGTAGGTCCTCTGGAGGAATGCGCAGGTTTAACTTGGTCTTGTGTGGATACTCGTTCAGAATGAGATTGAACGCCGTCAGGAGTGTATGAGGACGATTAGGAGATATCACGGCGTCAAGAGAGGGGACTTCGTCGAACCACTCCAGAAGCATTAGACTTGCGTCGTCGACACTGAGAGACTCCGGAATGACGGAAACATTGATGCTACAAAAACTAGGTTCTAAATGGAGAGACGGTGTGGAATTGCCGACCTGTAAATCTGGGTCCTGAGCTCCTACGAGGGCATGAACGGAATAATTCGCTTCTTGGAGGCGGCAGATTGCAGGGTAAAGAGACCGAAGTTCCTGAAGCGTGGGTGCAATGAAGGCCGCGGTATCACTAGAATTGGTGGGTTCTATGGAGTCGTCCGCGGAGTCCTGCTCTCGTAAAGGCTGGTTTTGATTCGTCGGAGGATCAAGATCGTCGTGCAATACAACTTGAGATGCGCAAAGGGAGAGGCTAGGGGGTTGACGAAGACCAGCAAGTATTCCGCCCATACCATCGGAGCGTGTCGAAGAGACATAAGCACCCAACGATTTCCATACGTTTGACGAAGGGCCTCCAATTAGGTCGAGGGATGGAACCAGGGACGATGGGGTCAAGAATGGCGGATACAAGAATTCAACCGGTCTCGGAACTTCGGTTGATTCGACACAGATCGGTTCACCGTCTTCAAACCCCTCACCAACGACACCAACGGGGATAGGAATACGGGGTAAGGAGTCCGATGAAAGAATCGCTTTGTGGTTATCGTCAAGCTGGGAGAGACCTGGTGAACTAAGAATCGCGAGCCAGTCAGAAGACACAGTGCGAGCAGCAGATAATACTGCCAATGGTTCTTCGAGCTCTGTGGGCCACGTATAGATGGAAATATCCAAATGATCCAGACCGTCTTCTGAGAGGAGTACCAGGCGGACAATGTCGCGAATGGTAACCTGCAAGGCAGGAGTGGCGACAAGAATGAGATCCGACGGTGAAGAAAATGCAAGAGAGATATCTAAGATAGTTCTCCGGAGCCCAGCAACAGTCGGTAGTATCACAGGGAGCACCACAGTTGCCAAGATCCTACTTTTCGCGGCAGTTGTGTTGAAGTCGATGGGAAGATTGTCAGAACCGTCTGATACGTTCTGGGTATGTGAGGCCGTCTCTCTGGGCCTTTGCTGATCGTGTTCATCGTCCTGTATATGCAACTTGAAAATATTAGGGGCGAGTCCTTTGTCTAGCATGCGCCAGAGATGAGACATGCAAAATAGGATCGTAAAAAGAAAGCAAGCAATCTTGACGAACGATCTTTGAGGATACTTCTCGAGCGATACCTTGAGCGATGGTGAAGACGGCATTGTCGATGCAGTGGAGAATTGAATGTCTCACCGCCACTGACAATAAATATATACTCAGATTATTGCCGACTTTCCAAATATTCAAATTATTCATAACATAAATTATCTGGAGGAGCTTGGCTGCAGATTATCAGTTGATTTCTAAAGACAGAAGCAGTGATAACTTAGTAAATATTAAGTAACTCTAAGAAACTATCTAATTTTTATCATAGAAAATATGATAGTTAGGTTTACAAATTGTTTGAGTATATATCATTGGTTAATTCCCTAGATAAAGTTATTTTCTGGTTTAAAAAAACTTCTGAGAAAAAAATGTTGTATCAATTTGTAGAATATCAATACATTTTATAATCTTATTATCTCAGTAATTCTATATTATTCTTTGTATATATATCAATATACAAACATTTAGCTACATTCTAATAGTTTTAACTGTACAACTTCTACATTATTTCATTACTTATTTCTCTCAATGTCATGCAAGACTTCTATATCTTTTATATATATATCAGAAACTATACTGATAGTTGATCCTTGATACTCATTTTTAATTAAGTTCTTTTCAGTCATAGCTAGATTTGATAAAAAGTAAATTATACACTGCAATATAGCTAGAATAAATAAATAATTGAATATCTATAAGATATAGTATTCTAGCATTTAGAATATAACTTCAAAATTATCTATCATATTAAGCCTATAGTATAATCTAGAAATCAGATCTTGTTCTGCTTATATTGATACAATAATATAAATTATTATAGGATTCTTAAGAATAATAATTTTTCTAATA
This sequence comes from Meripilus lineatus, assembly GCA_027627245.1. NCBI lineage: Eukaryota > Fungi > Basidiomycota > Agaricomycetes > Polyporales > Meripilaceae > Meripilus > Meripilus lineatus. Next base: position 22,877 of record JANAWD010000110.1, on the reverse strand, counting down.
ACTTCATATTCTGTTCAATAAATATTTCTCTCTAGGGTATACAAATTTTTCTTTCAAATAAACTACTCTAGAACAGAAACTACAATACAATGGTACAAACTATGTTAAAACTATCAGAGAGAGTAAAGGCAAGCTTTATTCAATTATCAATTAGTCTGTAATAAATTGTTATAAGATCACAGCAACTAGTAATAAGAGATAATATTGTTTATAAGAATAGTAAATGAGCTGAAGAAATATGCAGATAATTTGATTGAGAAGTTTAAGAAATTTTTGTTAGAAGTTAAGAAGACTAAAGACTGTAACTGCAACACTTTAGTGATATTAATAATTTTATAAATACAATAGTGGTATCTTAGTATTAAATTGTCTTTGATATTCATTAAAGTGATCATCATACACCTATGATTTATGAGCTTTTATATACTATTATTTGTTTACTTAAGTGAGAAGATTATTCAGCTATATAATCTAATAGAATATGTCATATTATATTCTTTTGATTCTTCTCTAATCATATTTTCTACCTTGATAGATTTTAAAGAAATAAGACTTATTATTAAGTTAGTAATATCTCTATCTATCTTTGCTTCAATGAATCTCAAGATAATAGAAGCTAATTAGACTCTAAGATTCTTAAGTGAGTTTGGTTCTATTTCAATACTCTGTTAATAAAAATTTATCTTGTATAAATGCTAAAACTTTTGAGAAAGAAAATAAGAATATGAAGATTTTAGCAAAAACAGATAGTAAATTATGTATTAAATCTTTTATTTATTTTTATAATATGTTCTAGATTCTAGATACTTCAGAAAATCTTATTTTTAAAGTTCTATTTCTTAAGTTTTATAATTTAATATATTGTACTCTTTTCAAGACTTCAATCTATATAATCTACCAGTACTCTATAGATTCAGGAGAAAAATAGAGATGAGAGAGATAAGATATTATCAATATCTGATATCAAAATGACTTGAATAGTGAAAATAGAGATAATATAAGACATAAGTTAGTTAATTTTCTTTAAATTGAGACTCAAAATCTTAAAGACTCAAAGTAGAGAATAGATATATTCTAAATCTCAAGCCATATTCTAAATCTCAAGCCATATTCTAGATAAAATTCTAGTAGATTTTATCAATATCTTTATTTTAAGAAAGAGTAATAAGATTGTTATATTTTCTTTATATTATACAATCTACTATCTTTTTTTGATTCTTTAAGATAAAACAATCATGAAGATTTTTTTAATCTCTAGCTATGTATATTAGATATTTAATATCTACAAAAACCCTTGGTTAAATTTTTGGTAGATAATTTTGCCAAGTGAATTATAAATCCTTTTTATTATTATAGTTCTTGATTCAATAATCTTACAACTTATATTAGTAATCTATAAATCTCTATATTATTATAATTCTTCAGTCAATATTTCTATAAAGATAATCTTTATAGAATGGATTATAAAAAGATAATAGTCTAAGAGAAAGACAAGCTTCTCTAGATAAAGAGTTAGAGTCTAGGAATATACACTTGTTGAAAATGTAGACTTTATTTTGATATCAATAAGAAGAGTATCAAAATCCTTTATAAAAATGATTAACTTAATTAACTTAATCTGCTATTTAAATCTTGAAAACTTTTTTTAAAGCTATAACATTCTTTCTTCGTGCTATAATCAGATCAGAAAAAGGAAAATCTCCAGCATCATACAAATTCTTATTATCACTTTCTCAAAAGAAGAGTATCTCTGATTTACAGACTCTTCTTAGTGAATCAAGTGAAGAAAGTGATATTCTGAATTCTATTCATGATATATTATATCTCTTAGTTATAACTCCTCTAGAATATGAAACAAATACCTGAAGCTCTCGTCTTGATTGTTAAAGAGCACTTAATGCTATTATAGAAGATAGTACCTGAAAGAAGCTTACACTTCAAACTAGCACTTTTGTATACTTAACTTTTTCCTTGAAAGTCATTCATTATTACCAGGCATATTGAACTGCATTACAGAAAAAGATAAGCTTTTTCAAGTAAGTTATATAGTGAACTTTTATTTAACAATCTAATAAATTTAATTTCTAGTATACTAAAAGAAGAAATGCAAATTCCAGTTTTTATTTTATTTTCTTACTCTCAACGCCTCAGGGCTGGCTATTTATATATCAATAATAAAATCATAGAGAGTTTAAGTCCCTAACTTAAAGTTTCTTGAATATTAAAGAATTTATCTAATGTATAACCTACCTTTATATTATAATTCTAACTAGTCTTATCTTATTTTATATCAACATGTAGCTAGATTATTATTATTAATATAGATATTATAAATTATAATTGATAATTAAGTAAGTGTATAGACTGAAATTTATCTGTAAATTGAAATAAATAATACTAATATTGTAAAAAAAAACCCTTTTATATAAATTTCTTCAGTGCCATCATTACAGAATATATTCTTCTTTGATAAGGATTGATCTTATATATAGTCTCAAAATTTACTATCACTAGAAAAGATTAATGAATATAGTAATTTATTTTTATGATACAGAATAAAATTATAAATTACAATTATATCAGAGTACTTATAGACTAAATAAGACTATTATTCTTTCAGATTCAAGTTCTGATATACATAATAAAAAAGAATATTATGCCTAATTACTAATCATTATTGATAATAGACTTGTATACAATACTATAAAAAAGATACAGAGATTCTAGAAAACATAGATAATAAATTCTAAATTCTAGATACTTTAGAAAATCTCATTTTTAAAGCTCTATTTTTTAAGTTTTATAATTTAAGATATTGTATCTTTTTCAAGACTTGAATCTATACAATCTATCAGTACTTCAAGGTCTTCATACTAAAATTTCACTTGTAGTTGATAAAATTTTACTAACTTCTCTTTCAAAGAGTGTTGTAAGATTTGTCAAGTGAGATTTCACTTTTTCCAAGTTCAACTTAAAGAGAGTAATCTCATACTTGGTCTTTATATAACTCAGAATAGTCTCTAGAAGAAATCTTACTTTATATCCAATATACTAAAAAGTCTAAAAAGTAGTATGATACTGGTATCTTAAAGAAGTAAGAAATATATCTCTGATAATATAGCTTCAGTTTGAATCTAAAATTCTAAAGTTAACATGATAATATATTCTAAGTCTCTTTTCATACTAAAAGCAACTCTCTGTCAATTATGAACTACAGGAGTAGTCTGAATCTAGATTTTAATATTTTAAATAGTCTAGATAATAGATAGATTTATTCTTACCTTTTCAATATTAATGAGTTTATTCTTAACTAAAAACCTCAGATGCTGCATCTTGTGAATCTTCATTATTAGTCTAGTATTCATATAATCGGATATAGTAAATTAGACATTAATCAAATTCTACATCTTTAATCTCTATTATATCTTTCTAATTGTCAAGACCGTACTCCGGAGTAGCTCGGAGTTATACGGAAGACGGAAGAAGTGACGGAGTCGAACGGAGAAACACTTAGCGTCGGAAAACCCTGGCTTCAGCTTATGTGCTGCGCCCTTTGATTTCCAAGCAGGTTTAATTTCGGAGGAGAGAGAATCGGAGATTCGGAGGACGGAGTTCGGACAGAAGTCAGACGGAGGAGATTGGAGTAACGGTGGGTTGAATACAATTATCTGAATGCAGGAAATCGTCGCAAGTACATGCCTATATATACGCAAACGAATACACGGACTAGAACTAAGGACGGAGCGGAGACGGAGTAAAAGCGGGAAGGGACTAGAAAGGAAAGAAATCACAAGGGTGGGAAAATGGGTCTGGAGTTCGGGAACATCGGAACAATGGAATCTAGGAGGGTCGAATAACCGGGAATAAGCCGAAAGGCAAGAACGGAAGATTACAAGAGAATGGCGTCATGAAGGTGGAATCGGAGTAACGGGTTTAATCGGAAATATCGGAGTAAGGGGGAAAGAGTCGGAAAACATAAGGGTAGAATCGGGAAACATATGAACAAGGGGGAAAGGTAAACGGAGTTTCGGAGAAGAACGGAGAAAGCGGAGAATGTGAACGGAATAGACTTGGACTCGAAATCGGTACGTGACACTAATGTAAAGTATATAGGTCTTCATATATTGACTATAATATCTCTATTAGTTTTTATACTACAAATAATAATAGTAATATACTAATAATATTCTATATCTGAGTATCTTTCTAAATTGATTGTAACTAAATTTTAGCCTTGACAGATAATACCACTGAAGAATGTTCAATAATCAACTCTTGAGAATTCTTATTCGCCTTTAATACAGACTGCTCTAGAAATAAAGTGTTGGCTAAGTTTGATTCTATAAAATCTATATATACTTATTACCTTTATAGTTTATTCTAGAGACTTCATTCAAAGGATTTACAGAATAAAATTCTGAAGTCTTGTTGGTTGACTAGAACTAGATAAATAAATAGATATTATCAGATATTAAAAAAAAATGACCTTTTTAATCTCAGTAGTATTCTTCTGAGTTGATATCTGAGATTGATTGCTTTCTGACTGTTTCATTCAATTAACAATACTCTATCAATTAGATTTTCTTAACTTACAATTCCTCCCATTTCTATATCTTCAAGAGCATTATCTGTTTGAAAGATAGAATTGATAGAAATGATAGAATCAGAATTTTTCTGTTCTGGAGTCTTGATATCTAGAAATATAATTTATCTTCCTGCAGTATTTACTAGAACTCAATATATACCTCTAGAGCTACCATGACTGTCTGTTGTATGTTTCTTAAGTCTTGCTTGATTAAGAAATTTTCTGCCACAGACAGAACACAATACTCTAAAAATTTGCAAAGTAGAGAATCAAGGATTATCAAAATAGCGGTAAAAAAAAATTGTGATATACACAGATACACTCAACACAACATCTTTCCCACAATCCGCAATTTACATAAATTATAGCACATATCATAAATTACTATGACATATCCATTCGAATCAATCCCTCATCATCCAAAATCCCATCCGCATCCAGATCCTGATTATCCTGCGCATCCATAGCAGCCAATAACACACCAATATCCGGCGAAGCTACAAATCTCCTATTGACCTCCCCCAAGACACATAGGTTTTTCTTCTCGGTATCGAGATATACGGCATGTTGGAGGAAGGATGGTTGAGTCGCTGCTGAGATCTGTGTGTCGTATGCGAGAAATAGAAGTACATCGTATGTGGTTTGAGTTTGAGGACGTTGGTATGGTATGGGCGTAAGATACGAGGAGATAGGGATAGAGGAAGGAGATATGAACGTACGTCGTAGACAATCCCATCCCCCAATCTCATCTTCACTGCCCCGCTTTTATACACCTCCAACCTCCCAACAAACCCATCCACCTTCTGTTTCTCCTCTCCGCCCTCTTTTTCAGCATCTCTACTCGCGGTATTCCCTTCCCCACCATCTCCGTTTCCTCTTTCCTTCTTCACGGCCTTGTCCGTCGACGTTGACGGTTTGAGTTTTGATTTGAGTTTCGGATCGGAGTCACTCGTAGTGATGGGCGTAGAGGTTCCTGAGCCTGATATTGCTGCTGGTTCCGTGAAAGTTACTTTTTTGGTGGATGATGATGAGGATTGGGATGAGGAAGGTTCGAGTTTTGGTGCTTGGTTGGTGGTTGATGATTTTTGGATTGGAATGTCGGGAAGGGATGAGGGAATTGGAAAAAGTAGAGACGTTCCTGACGGACAAACGCATCCTATCGTGATAATACGCATTCCAATTGTGATCAGATCTGTGAATTTGAAGTATACGGGGAGGGGAGATGGAGAAGTAAACCTACACCTGGTCCTTCATCAGATGCGAACGTAAAGTCATCTACGATATCTTCCATCTCCTCTTCTTCCTCGCTATCGCTGAGATGAACAGCATTGGCAGCATTGCCCTCACTTTCAGGCGTCCCGCTACCATCTACATCCATAACCTCCGTCTTCACACCACCTACATTCCTCAATCAACGAAGAACCATCTAATCAAACAGCCGACATACCTTTTGCATCCTTCTCATCCTGTTCCGCCTTCAACTTCCTCTTTCCTTTCCCCTTCTTCTTCTCCTTCCTCAAACTCTCCGGCGCCATCCAATCCATCCCTCTCACATCCTCCATATCCACAATCTCAACCCCCTCATCCGGATCCGAATAAACCTCCACATCATCTTCCTCCTTCTTCTCCTTCTCCTTCCCCTTTCCTTTCCCGCCATCTACACCGATCCCCTCTCCAGCACCCGCACCTGCACCAGCACTCCCACCAATTTGAGGTCCCACATTCCCCGTTAAACCCCTTCCAAGACCCTTAACACCCCCCGGCACAACAGGCGTGAAATTCGAACGCGGTGTCGTCCGTCGGGCAGACGATCCTGCTAAAGCGGGACCCATTGCGAAAGGGCCGCTGGCTGTCATTTCTTGGGGAGGTGGACGTATTGAGGGTGATGCGCCATTTCCTGATCCTGGTGGACCTCCACGAATGAGGCCACGACCGCGACCTCCGCGACCTCTACCTCTAGGTGTTGAGGATGATGATGGGGTGGGTGTGGGGTCTTCCTGGGGTGGGGTGGTAGATGAGTGGTTTGGAAAGACGAAGGACGAAAGTCGGGACGTACTTGTTTTGCATCCCTACCGAGAACCAAACCACAAATTATATCATACCGTATCATATCACACACACACAGACCCTACATGAGATAATAAATCCAACAAACGCGATTCAATGAGCGAACTCACTCTTTTTTCCGCCTCGAGGGCAACGTAGGTACGAACTTCAATTTCTGCGTACCCAAACGCGTGACATCACTTTGTTTCTTCGCGAGACTCGCGATCGCTTTATTGGTCCCGGGAGTCGTTGATGACGACGTCGTTGTTGGCGTTGGGGGAACGGTAGGGGTTGCAGACCCTGAAGGGGGCTGACTCGACGCGCCAGAAGCTCCTCCTCCAGTAGTTGACTTTGACGGTACTCCTCCTTGGTCCGCCATGTTACGATATCTGAATGTCTAGTGTCTAGTTCTAGTAATGCGCGCACTTCCGACACAACACGGTATCCGTCCTTCGCGTTCGCGTTCCGAGCCCAAGTACACACAAAGCAGGAAGAAGATATTTTTATCTCAAGTTTGTCGCGACGATTTTGAAAAGACAAGAACGGAACTCCGAGACACGCAATGCTAAGACGACAGCGGGTATGTAAAATAGTCAGCGAGGATCCGAGGCGGCCTTTTTCATGAGAAGTGTGAAGTCAAGACGACTTGGAACCAGATTACAATACAGCTGCAATACAACCACCCGCTGAGAAAACGACATCGGCAAAAACCCTGGACTGCAATAACGTTAATCTAATCTCCGCCACGCCACATTGCTCCCACCACAATCAGAACATCTGATAAGATATGATAAGATGAAACATGATGCAATGATGCGAGACGCCGGTTATCAGATAAGATTTCCCCTCTTCTCCCGAACACGCTTTCCTGTATGATCACTGCGTGCATGCCGCGTTCCTCGCGGTTGCGGTTGCACAGCCATCACATAAACGCCGCTGATCTCCTTGCTTGAGATTTTTTTCAGGTGTTTTGGACTTGGCGAAATCTTCATTGCTTTTTGTCTACTATACCGTGCTATACTTACTGCACCGTCCGGTTCAAGTGACGCTTTTGCGGTTCTTATCTCGGTGTGATTCGTTCCGGCATATCTCCAGATTACTAGGGTTACTGACTGACTCTGACTAAAAGTCATCAATCATATCTATCCCGGGTTGTTGGGAAGCACCAAAGCTAGGCAAGAAGAAGAACCAGTGCTCAAAAAGAAAGAGAAAATGGCATCTGAAGTGGAACACTTGCATTATACGTATAATGATATACACAAGTTGATTGAGCGATCTGCTGCTGAGATTGAGAAGACGTTCAAGCCTACGATATTCATTGCTATCGGTATGCCTTCATTTGACTTTGTTCATAATGTATACTGAACCTTGTTTTTTTCTTTTCTTTTGTAGGGGGCGGGCAAGTAATCTCAACTTCCGCGCTGATATACACCTAATCCCGTTACAGAGGATTCTTCCCTGCTCGTGTCCTGGTCCGTCCTCTCCCGCTGTTTCTGACGCCAAAGATAATAGTTGAACGAATCGACCTTGACTTGTAGCGTACGTTCTTGAAAGACGAAGCAACGAAACGAAACATCCCAATCCACGCGATCGGATTATCGTTGTACGAATCTCTCCCCGGGACAAGTGCAGAACAAATCGGAAACCAGGTCGTCCGTACACAATGGCTGTAAGTCTGCCCGACTCGAATCACCTATCCACACCACAGAGGGATGGGTATGTGGACGTTGCAACTGATGTGAGAACGTATTGCGACTTTCAGAGGACCCGAGTCCGGTAAATTCCTGCTCGGACGAAAAGCTCTCATCGTGGTATGTATTAGCCATCCTCGAATGTATTGGTCTTCTCATGGAGATGCATTTGCGTGTGTATGGGGATCCCAGGACGAGGTTGATGATTCTCGCAAGACACTGCAGTAAGTATTCATCCGCCCCGAGCCCTCAGGACACCCGGACAGATCATCCTAATCCCAAACCATCGCAACCCAGCTACGCGATCTCCGAACTTCAAGCAGACGTCGAAAGAGAGTTGGCGCTCCTCCCTGAATCCGAACGTGAAGCGCAGCGCACCCAATTCGGAATCTTTGTCGTGCACAACAAGAGAAAGCCCAAGCTCGCGTCTCTCCCAGCTGACATTCCGTGCGTACCCTCCTTGTTCAGATGTCTCCGAAATACTATTTCGAGGCGTAAGCTAAGATTAGCATCTGGCCGGGAGCTGACCACGTTTGCGTTTGTCCGCGACACGCAGGTACTTTGCCGGGGAAGAAGTCGATGACCTCTGGTGAGAACACTTCCCATCCCTACAGTCCTTGTTCCGTCTCTCTATTCAGTCTGGTATGGAAACACCCGAATACTGATGATGATGGCTTATGATAGGTTGGATTACCCGTGGGAATCAAGGTGTGATTTTATTGGCTGGCTCGTGTTGCACATGATTGGCTGACTGAGGTTTGCCTTCCTTTTTTGGTGTGAAACGCATGTGCATTTTTTTCCTTGGGATTTTTCGCCTGCTGGCATTTATTCGGGATTTTCTGTGGATTTCCTGTGGAATTTGTTGTGGGTGGTCGTCGTGGGCAGCGACATCGACGAGCACGATCGCCTTGCTGCGTTGGAAAAGGCCAAGGCTGGTGGACAAGCATAATTAGAGTATAGACGGTGTATAGACGTAGGGAGAGAAATGATATGTGTGCCTGCAAAGAAATGTTCCGGCTGCCACCAACGCCGCCAATTAAACAATCGCTGGCTGAGCCCCCTTTGCCAATTAGCTTAAGAAGGGCCCCCTCTCTCCCACTTGCCATCTTTCCCTCGCCCTCCGTCCCCGTCCCCTCCTCACCCGTGTCCACATCGAGCTCGACGTCAGAGTCAACGTTCGTGAACTATTCGGTGAGATCGTCTCTGTCGACGACCCCACACTCAGACACAACCCGCTGACGTAGAATTTGCAATCGACGCATTCCAGTCCCCGTCGCGTTGAGACACAACAGCGATCAGAAATCCTAATCGCCCTCACTCATACTCATAAACCGGGTGGTGACGAGTGACGTGTGGAACCCTCCTCGTTCCGTTCACTCTGATCAATCAATCTCTCCATCTCTCTCCGCACTTTCAACACGCGTATATTCGCACTCGGCCTGTGTCAAACCCGAATTACAAAAAGACCCGACTCTTGGGAGACTCGTGGTTGATCGTGCCCAGTTGACTCAGGCTAGGAACCCACATTGCAACAACATCCAGTATATTTACTTGGGACAGCCGGAGATCTGCTTTGCATTTTTCGCCCGTTTGCGCTATCAGGCTCTCTGAACCCGACCGCAGCTTAAAAATCGGCGCGTTTTGGGACTTCCCGCATCCCCCGCAGTAACAGATTACTCTACCACTCTGCAGTACCCCTGCCGTCTCCCACGTCGCGTTCTCCTGCCGTGACTGGTGACCGCTGATCGTCCTGTGTATTGTCACTTTCCAGGAGAGATAGACTTCCCTTGTTCTGTGCTTGTGATATTACATCTCTAGAACTCCGTCTACGAGTTGCACTCTCTGTATTCCTCTTCAGGGCGGTGAACGTATCACCAACTTAAAACGAGCAAAGTCGAAATGGTCATGGAGGCTGTAGAGGAAATCGAGTACGAAGGACTCTCTCCGAATGCTGGTTTGGGTGTAAGTCTCTTTTTTCTTTCTTCTCTTGGGGTTTTGTTTGGTATACTGATGATGACGTATTTTCTTCCTTTCTTCCTTCTCGGGCTCGTTAAACGCGTGCTATGTTGTTGGGGATTCGTATATTCGTGCCTTTGGGTTGTGATGCCAGGTCAGCATGATGGCTGGGGCTTTGGTGAGTTCTTCATGTCCGTTGATCCAGATTTCCCTATACGTCATAGAACGTACGAGCTTTCAGTCGTCCCGAAGGCGCACCCAAAGCGTGCGTTGACACATAACGCATTCAGAGGGGTAATTCTTCCCCCCGTGCAATCGTGCCTTCGCTGGAATCTTGTGGGGATTTTGGAGGGAAGGAGCTACTTGTATCTCGGATGCTAATCGGCATTTTCTTCGACATAGGCTGGAATTACCGAACATGCCGTCATGTTCCCGGTAGATAGTATCAAGGTGAGCAATCTCTTCTCTCAGCATTTTGTTCATTTGTTTCCTTGTTTGTTATTTTCTCTTGCCGGTGTGGGGTATGCGATACGTCGATAAACAACTTTCTGATTCCTGGAGACGTAATATCAAGAATTTGAGAATCTGCTTCACCCCACTTCCAGATCTATCTTTCCGTGCCGCATACACTTTCGAAAACCACGCTCACAGTACTAACATCTCAATGTCTTACTTTCGCAGACTCGAATGCAAGTCTTCGCAACGTCTCCAGCGGCCGTCTACACAGGTATCGGCAACGCCTTCACACGAATATCCTCAACGGAAGGCATGCGTGCACTATGGAGAGGTGTTTCATCTGTGATTCTAGGAGCAGGACCCGCACATGCGGTGCATTTCGGTACTTACGAGATGGTGAAGGAGTTTACTGGGGGTAACGATGAGAATAACCGGAATCAATGGCTGGCGACTTGTAAGTCTACACAGTGTCTGAAGCTGTAATCCACGGTTGTTGATTGTTATTTTTTGGATAGCATTCGCGGGGGCGGCGGCGACGATTGCTAGTGATGCTCTTATGAATCCATTCGACGGTAACGTGTCCCTCTTCATTTCATCTCAAACCCTCAACTAAACATCTCATACTTTTTTCGTTTATAGTGATCAAACAACGCATGCAAGTCCACCAATCCGAATTCCGCTCCGCCTTCACCTGCGCCCGCACCGTCTACTCCACCGAAGGCCTCTCAGCCTTCTACGTCTCCTACCCCACCACACTCACCATGACCGTCCCCTTCACCGCCGTCCAATTCACCGTTTACGAACAACTAAAAGCGTTCCTCAACCCTTCGAATACTTATTCGCCGTTGACGCATATTGTTTCTGGTGGATTGGCGGGTGCTGTGGCGGGAGGAGTGACTACGCCTTTGGATGTGGCAAAGACGATTTTGCAGACGAGGGGAACGTCGAGTGATCCGGAGATTAGAGGGGTGAAGGGGATGGTGGATGCGTGTAGGGTGATTTGGGTGAGGGATGGGATGAAGGGGTTTTGGAGGGGGTTGGCGCCGAGGGTGTTGACGTTTATGCCGAGTAATGCGCTTTGTTGGCTGTCTTATGAGTTTTTCAGTGAGTTTTCTTCGTTTCTATTTTTCTTCTTCCCTCTCTCTATTTTTCCCTCTTTCTATCTTTTTGCTTTTCTAGTCTGTGGACAGTTACTAATGGGGTCTCACTTGCGTTGTTAAAACAGAGGCTGCGATACGAGATCAAGAATAACATGGATCAAATCCTCTTGGTTATTTCTTTTGTCATTCGTCCTTACTCTATATGCATCGCATCGCACCGACGGGAAACCTCATCCATACATCATTCGTCATACCAAATACCCTTCTTGTACTTCCATGGCTTGGTTTGGTTTGGACCGGAACCAAAAAAGGCACCTCACCAGTCCTATCCGTCCATTCCATCCATCCATTGATCCATACGTCTACTCAACGACATCATCCCACTCACTCATTCACCCGTTCGTTTGACTAACGACCCTTGTCACGCTCCTGGTGTGATGGTCCACCCAGTCAGCGTCACGATTCAAGTTTCTTGGTCTCTTGGTGTTGTCGATTGATGATGAAGCAAAGGACAACTACATTGAATACCCGAACGTACCCACTGTTGGATGGTGGTCAAAGACGGTATCCGGTCACAGTTGAATCGACGAAGATGAGATGAGATGAGATGAGTCGTACCGATGAGATTATCGATTTTCTTGAGCCCAACACACCCAACCCCAATCCCCAAACGCTATCATTTTTTTTTCAGTTCCTCTTCTCGTAGTACATCTTACGCCTTCACAGCCGCAATACGCATACAGTAGATGCATGTCGTACATCCCTTCTACATACTACATACATTACATTACATTACCTTTCGACTCTTTCTGTATCTCACTTCTTTCCCTACTGCTGTTAACTACTACTGTTTTGTTGGCATGTATGCCTTGCTTTGGTTCTCTATTACTATCACCCCTCACGTCGACTGGTGCATATGCACGCTATGAAGGGGCGATAATAGGTCCGCGAAAAGCGCAATCGTGGCGAAGGACAGGATTCAGGACTGCTTCTCCGGGCAGGCGTGTCAACCAAAAGTTGCTCACAACGTGCAACCTGAAACCAGTACCCTCACAGTGGGCTGCTCCCTCCGCTCACCGATTTCAATATCATACCCAGATGGGGACCAGATTGAAGAGAGTTTTCAAGATATATCAACATAATCACAGCTACCAGTTGTGTGTTTATAAATTTATATACATTTCATGATCAGTACGAAAAAAGTCGAAAGTAAATTGTAGATACAACGAAAAGAAAATATACGAGACATAGAACAAGCATCCTATTTTAAAAAAGAAACGTTCAATCCACCAAAAAGTATACCGATAATCGATAAACTGATTCCAAAAACCTACCATGAACAGTTAGTTACATCCCAAGCCCAAGGCGGACACTTTGTATATAATACCCCTCCGCTCCTCTGGGCATATCCCGCTCTATCATCCCAGCTCGACGAGAAACGACATCTTATGAAGCAGGAGTCTCAACAGCAGGAGCAACAGGAGTCGGAGTAGCAGCAGCCTGCGGAGTATCCTCCCTCACAGGCGGAGGTGTCCCATCCACCGAACTCGACGGCGCTGGACTTCCACTCTTCCCTAGTGTACCAGCAGCCGTCGCAACAGGAGAGGCAGCCCCATTGCTTACTCCTATCCCTCCTGCCACAGCCGTAGCCGCAGCCGCAGGAGCAGGAGCATCATCATCCCCAAAAATATCCTTAAACCCTGGCACCCTCGCTTTATTCCCCGCCTTCTTCAACACATACTCTTTCAACTCCACCTTCAACGCCGGTTGTTTATCCACGATTTCTCGTAGTTGTTCTTTGGGCAGCTGGAGAAGAGCACCGAATGACGCGGGTGCGATTTGTTTTGCGCATCGGATGAACCCTTCCCAGAGATGAGGGTTCGTCCATACTTTTTTGGTGATGAGGCGAGAGAGGAGGGTGGTGGAGACGAAGCCTACGAGTGAGCGGTAGGTGCTTACTGCTTGGATTACCTATATGATGGACGATATGATAATCAGTCGTCAGTGAGTTACGAAATGTGGAGCTGTTGAAGGAAGAGAACGAGGAGGGGACACGTACCGTTCGGAGGAAAAGCGTTGGGAGAACAGGCTCGTCCACAAGTTGATTCATCACAACACCCAATATCTCCGATCGGAAGATCTCCGTCATGGAGAAGCAAATTCCGATAGCTAAAAAAACACAACATATCAGTCATCCATTTATTTCAAACCCCCCAAAAAAAACATATGACTGCGGGCTGCGGAAGAAACTAGAGCACGACGAACCTTCCATCGCGCTCTTTAACCCAATCTCTTTTTCCGATTCATGGAGGAGAACCATAAGTTCGGCAGGGGTGAGCAGTTCACTTTGCCGTACTCGAGGTAAGTTGGATGAGACGCTACCGAAGGATTGCGGCGGTGTTGCGACAATTGAACTGAACACCGAACGAACGAGGCTTTTCGGTTCGGGTTTCCCGTTGAGAATAGACACGACTTTTGGAAGATACCGCAAGATATCGGCCTGTTTTGAAACCACACATTAGTCCCAAGTGAACAAGATACAATATCGCAAACTGAGATCTACAGACCTTGTCCATCTCGGCAATGATCGGAATCAAGAATCTCGCGTCAAGTTCTCTTTCATTAGTGAGAGCCTTGATGAGCGCAACAAGTTGCGCGCTCGGTCTTCCAACTTCGGTGAAGATATTCAGTACACGGAGAGCGAGACCTGCTGAGCGAGGGGGGAATGTTCGGAGAAGGGTGAGTAGCTTCCCATGGCTCGGTCCGAGCGCGCGAATGAGGGGCGTAATCAAAGTTTGGATCGTTTCTTGTACCGACTCATCCATCCCACCATACGCCTCGAAGATCCTAACAAAACCATCAATCATCAGTACAACATCCCACCACAACTCGTCTTCGAAACCCAGAACACCAAATAGAAGGGAAACGAGGGAGAGAAACAAAAACTCAAACACTCACTCGTCGAGGAACTCGGGAACTTTCGTCGACAATACAAACAACAACTCGACATGTTGATTAATCTGCCCACTTTGGGCAGGAAGTTCAAGTTGCTCGGGGAGGTAAGGTGTCTGGATAATCTCTTCGGGGGGAAGTTGTCCATCCTCCTCATCTTCCATCGGCTCATCATGGGAGTCCCCATTCATGGATGCATCCGCAGACTTCTTATTCGGCCCAGGGCGTGATTGCAAACGCCTAAGAAGCTGCAACGCGAAGTCTCGAATCATGTTCCCCATAGGAGCTGTATCAGTCCATTGCTTCACGGTATTGATCGCTGCCTTTCGCGTGACCTTATCTAGACCCGGTGCTGAGTGTGAGAAACACAAAAGAAACTCCCGGTTCGCGGGATGCTGATGCTTGAGAGACATACCAGGATGAGTCGTGAGTTCAAGCAGCATTATCATCGCTTCTCCTCGCAGCGATGGACGCTGAAGGACAAATTCCCTGAGAGCAAAGAAGCCAACTTCTCGTCTATACATACCATATAACCATATAGAATGAAGAAAGCAAAGTTGGAAATGAATTTAGTATGAAGGATTTCTCAGGGATTAATCGGGACTTACCGATCGGGTTCGACACACATCTCACGGAGGAGGCTCATGACATCCTGGGGTACGGCGGGGAGGTCCAATAGGAATCGAGAGAAGGATCGGTCTTTCGCGTCAAGGTGGGTTTGATGCATGGCTACGATTTGGTTCAGCCATGTTTCATAGTTGGGTCGCTTTTTTCGAATTCATTAGTAACGACTCAAACTTAGCCGAGATGAATGAATACGAACCCAATCTTGGTCTTCCATGCTCCGTATCCGATCGTTGTACCACTCCTCGTTCATCCAAGTTGTCGCTAACCGTAATCTGAGTTGTAATATACATTAAGTTGTCTTGACAAGGAGCATGAGGAAGTTTAAGTCTCACCGTCCCGAAAAATCTGCCATAATGTATTCACACAATGTTTGTCGAAGTCGATCTTGATGTCCGTAAAGCTCCACAGCTAAAGAATCAATCTCCTCCTGTGCTTCCTCCTCCCCTTCCAGACTAGCGGGAACCGAGAACCGAGTGACCAGTCGGATTATCAGCAACATCCACAGATCTGCAGCCGGTGCCCCACCACCCGCCGCATCCTGTAGAATTTCATGTGGTGACAGATCTTTCGCTCCATCCCATATTCGAACTAATGAGTTACGGATAAGCATGTCGGCCTGCGTATCTGACAGTTCTTTCGGAGGCGGTAACTTGAGTTCTTGCACGTCGAGTGTCAAGTCCATCTCATTGTCCAGTCCGAGGTCATTGACACCGGGTGCTTCTTGATCCCCGAGCTACGAAAGGATATCAGAAAGAGTGTCGTTTCAGAATATTCTCACTTACCTCGCCATCCAACTTCTCCGCGTCGAAGTCGATATCATCCTCGTCAATATCCATTTGTAATGGATCAACGGGTTCTTCTTTGACTGCTGCGGGTTCGGCAGGGGGAGATTTTGACCGAGATGGTCCGGCAACGGGGATGGAATCATTGGGAGGAGGAGTTGTCGATTTGGACGGAGCCGTTGGAGTGGGGACAGGAATGGGTGTTACGGAGGATGTTCGGATAGAAGCTGGCTCAGGTACTGGTACAGGAATAGGTGCAGCGATAGTAGGAATTGACGACGTAGTAGGACCTGCCCTTCTATCAAGATATCCTTGCACGAGCGAGCTGAGTGCTTGTTCTGAGATGGCTTGTAAGTTGGCCACAATAAGGTCAGTAACAAGTGCCGCAGGAAGTGTGGTAAAGTCGAATGAAGCCAGGAACGACGCAGATGCTGCGCTTGCTCCGTCTTCAAGTTTGACTCGTTTCGATTCTGGGGGCTCTGGTCCTGAACCCGCCGAAGGAGGTCGTTTCCGCGAGGCTTCAAGGGCAGCTTTACGTTGTTTCTCCTCCAACGCAGCTTTATCCATACGCAAAGTTTGAGCGGACAATGCAGCATGTATCTGTGCTCCAAAGGCAGCACCTTGTGGAACCCTAGACTTCAAGTGAGACGTGTGCATCGAGGATGGTTCTTTTGTAGGGTCTTACC
Organism: Meripilus lineatus; assembly: GCA_027627245.1. Lineage (NCBI taxonomy): Eukaryota > Fungi > Basidiomycota > Agaricomycetes > Polyporales > Meripilaceae > Meripilus > Meripilus lineatus. The sequence continues at coordinate 5,996 of JANAWD010000110.1, read as the reverse complement.
TTGAAAGGTGGATAAGAAGGATCCTGACAGACTTATCTACGCTCCGAATCTCAGAGGCAGGTAGCCCTGCTAATGCAGCTGGTGTCCATGATGCAAGGGCCGATATCACGAATTCTACGAGCGCCGGACGCAGTTTCGCCAACGCGGCCCAGCTATTGAGGATAGCTGATATGATATCAGGAATCCTGAGAGGGGTTAACAACCTGTAACATGATACGAACGAGAGCTTACCGGCTCGAGTAGAGTGTGTTAACTACACCCTCAAGTAACTTCGAACCCTCAGCCTCCAAAACAGCGACCGGAATAAACGGGTGGTCCGTTGGACACATCGAGAGATTAGGGTCATTCTTGTTTTGCAACTACAACGGGGATAGAAGGTCAACGACATGTATAGAAAGTATGGTTTCATATCGTACCCTTGGGTCTGACACACCCCTTGTTTGGACGAGAACCACCTTCTGCAGGAACTTGATGGAGGCGAACTTGATGCCACTGGGTGTATGAGGAGACCATATGAACTCCAAGATTCGTCCTTTGACCTGTGTCAAGACATCCCAAGGATATCTCTGGGCTCTATTGGTACACCTGAATGAAATGTGCCGCACGTGAGCACTTGGCAGAATCACTACCATTCAACATCAAAACTCACAGGTGCCTGAACAATAGGGGATATACAGTCGTAAAGCATTGAACAACGACCTTGACAGTAGATGGGTTCGAGTCGTTGAGCAAGCCAGCAAGGACCTCTAGAGATTGTGAAGCCACTGAATGTACCAGAGAGGTCGGTCAATCAATATGATTTCCAGAAGTCATAAATAGAACACACGCACACTGAGTGCGCGCCTCAAGCGACAAGGCCGAGCGACATATAGCAAAGTGCAGAAGGTCCAAGACCCAACGTTTTAACAGCGAATCACCCGCGCCAGATACTGTTTTGATGAGGGTAGTGCAGAGGATAGGTATTGGACTGGGATGAGCCTCAAGTGATTCACGTAACTTTGCCAGCAAGTCCGCCTGTTCTTCGGAATCTGACGCTACAGCTAAGGCTGCAGACAAGGCTTGCAAGGGATCTATAGGTTCACTGGCCATCCTTGTGTTGGCTGGCCTCTTATGCCCCGGTAATGATACTCTTGAATACCGTCAATGTCGAGGAGCGTATTCCGAGAGGTTTAAACTTCCTCGCCGTAGCCGGAAAGATTGACGGTGGTTCAGATGTCCTTGTAACGCCCTCTATTGTCGGAGTTTCAATTTATTCTTATCTCCCTTCTTACTCGACTTCAATGGTCAGTGCGCTCAATCCTCATGCCCCTCACAAAGGTTTAACATTATTCTAGGCCGGTCAATCTTCACAGAGCATTCAGACACTGTTGGACGCTGAGAAGGAGGCCGCAAAGGTCGTGCAGCAGGCTCGCCAGTGTACGTGTTCTTCTCAGAGCCCGCGCGTGTTCGAGCTTAACACATCGTGTTCCCCAGACCGGGTGCAGAAACTCAAGGATGCTCGCACTCAGGCTACAAAGGAGATAGAAGAGTATCGTAAGCAGAAAGAGCAGCAGTTCAAGTCATTCGAGGCATCAGTGCGTCCTCCCGAAGCATCTCACTCAGCCTCATCTTCACTGACATCTCACAGCATGCTGGGACCACTCAGAGCGCTCAAGTAGCGGTGGATAAGGAGACAGAAGTCAAACGAAAGGAGATCACTGCAGCCTACGACAAGAGCAAGGACAAAGTAGTCAAGAAGTTGCTCGACCGTGTGGTTCTCGTTCAGCCCGAACTCCACCGGAACCTCAAGAAACTGGAATCCTAATCACCCGCCGTCCTGTCTGAGCCACATCCCCCAGCTTGCTTGCGCAATCCTCTTTCGACTCGGCCTCATTGCTTGCCCCCACGGACTTCTTTACATCGTAGACTTCGCCGCCATCGTTGGTTCTGTACTGTACTTATAATCCCGAGTCAAAGTACTCCGCCCCAGCAGCCCAAATATGTGGACAGTTGAAAATCTAACATTACACATGTAAGCTATACATGTGCGCAACAATAAGGCGACCAAGATGTATCCTTCTCGTAAGTCCACCTCGTACACCTCCAATATCCAAAACCTTTCAAGCCACTAGTCGATCTACAATATGCCAAAAAAGAATATACTTCCAAATCCAACAGCGTACACATACTCCGCACAAAAAATTACTTTATCCTTCATTATTTAACCAGTTCAACCCCACGGGCAACGTGGCCCCAGGCCTTGCAGCCTGATGCTGCTGCGCATTCGACGATGACGAAATCTGTGAAGGATGAATCCCAGCCCTCGCATGTTCCTCCTGCCGCGGCACCCTGGGCGAGATCGTCACAGAATGAGCAAAAGCATCTGTTGGAGGTTTCCACGAATCCAACAAGCCGCTCGCTTTTAATGATGGTAGTGATTGCCCATCTCGTCTCGATACCGCCGGATCCAATTCATGCATCCCTCCGATCCCAACTTCTGACACATACCCACCACCATTATGTCCTTGAAGGTGGTGCGTATCAGCAGACCCATCAGCAATGATCACCCCACGAGGGTCGTTTCCCGGATAGTATTGTTGCGACTCGGGCTCGTGCGGCGAATTAGTGGATTGCGGTGATGGCGAAGAATCGGCCACCGCAAACGATGGAGGGGTCTCCCGCTTGGAAGTACTGTCGACAGGATACGTACGCCCGATCTGCGACCGCTGTTCAGCTTGACACTTTCTCCATTGGTCTGCAACGACAGCTACGCGGAAGCCCCATATTTTTTCAAAGTCGCTATCCCACTTGTGTAGCTGAGGATCATTCGGTTGATATTTGCTATATGACTGGAGGAATAATTTTTTAGACCGTTACTTTTTGAGAAAAGACAAACAAACGTACCCATAGGGCACATGCGGCTGTGGCCCACGAAACGTCAGAAAGATCCGGTCGGAAATGAATGGAATGGTACACACAAAGAATAGTATTCTTCGCTCGGTTCCCTATGGCATTGAAGATGATATTGAGCTGGTTCCTTACCCACCCTATCGGTTCCCCTTGTTTGCCCTCTCCCTGTGTCTTGAAATCTCAATATCACCATGTTTGCGAATGACACATCACTGGATCCACTTACATCTATCAATGAAAGCACGAAACATGGATGGAGCACATGGATGAAGCAATAACACCATGCTCCCGTGTTGGAGCTGGTTTCGAACATGGATATTTGCTTCTCCAAACTATCCTCGGAAAAACGTAGATGATCTGGTAGGGTGTCGACCCATACCTGGGATAATGGGTTCATCCTGTCAGTGCCATGGTGATAATGGGAAGCGGGGAAGCGTGACCGACCACTAGTGCCTTTCTCAGGTCCGCGACGGCATGAGCTTTCTCAGACCCCTCTTTTGTTGCTGGGTAGTCGACAAAAACAAAAACGTCAGTGAGAAGGAAAAAAACTTGCTGGCACGTATTCAAATGGCCAGGGGGGAAGCTTACCCAGAACCGCCTCCAGATTTTGATATAATGACAAAATTCGACAAAGGTGTCCGAATTGCGAAGCATATTTCGTCCGGGGAGCCGGGATATGCATAAATTCTGTAAGTTTCAGGGGCACAAGGTCAATGGAAATTGCCCAGGAAGGAGAACGCCACCATTGCGAATAACAGGATCATCATAAAATGGTAATCACCTGATGTCTGGATAGGCACAACAAGCTCAAAGCTGGTCTCGTCGCTTGGCAAGCGGACAAGTTTCATCAACTCAACGCTTCTTGGCCGCAGCGGTCGGTATGTATAGATACCATTGATCCAACCCATACATTGTACGAGCCAGAAGCACCTCCTGGCACATTCCCTTTCGATACACGCGGTTCGGGATCCAGGGGAGAGAGGAGGGGTAAGGAGTTCGTGGTCTGGTTTCTGGATTTGGAGACTCTCCTCGAGAATCTGCAGTGCGAGGTCTAGGAGGTGTTAAAAGGGGCAGATACAGGGCACAAGGAACATGAGGTGAGATGTCAAGGCAAAAAGAGGGGACAGGAGAGAGATAATCAGCCATTAAACGCACAGCCCCGCTGATTTGCGGATGAGGGTGGTTCTTACCGAAATACCGATAATGTTTTGTCCATGAATGACTTGCTGCAACCTCGTGCATTTCCAGGAGACATAACGCTTGCGCCGTACAAAGAGAAGGTTCGGCGAGTAGGCGGCCAGAAGCGTCGAACATTATTGAGACGGCTTCCTGGAAGAAGGGGACACCTGCTAATCTCGGAGGCGAGGATTTCACCCCATGCTCCTTAGACAGGGGAGCGGCGTTGGCGCAAATAGCGAGCAGGAGATACGACGGGACCTGCTCATGGGCAAGAGCTGCGGAAAAGGAGGGTTTGTGGATAATGAGGCGGCTCGGATTACAATGGGTGAAGAACACTGAGTGTGGGGACACAGATGATCATCAGCTGATAGTCCCAAATTATCCTCAGAGGCTATTCTGCCAAACTTACGGTTCACCAGTTCATGAGTTGTCGAAGGATCGAGGAGCGCTGACGGAGATTTGTGATTGGATTCAACCCCTGAAATGGTTGCGGCTGCAAGGGGGGCGGTTATTGCAACGTTGACCGCCAGAGCTTCGGGCCTTGCACGCTTTATTGAGGGATTGCTGTTCACATCGGCCATACGTCGAGCAGCTCTTGCAGCAGGGTCCTCAGCGAAGGATTGCCGGCGGCCGGAATCCAAAGAAGGATCTGTTTGAATTGGGAGATATGCTCCAGGGTTCGCATTTGGGTGCATGTTCACATCATGCAAGTGCTCCAAGGCCAACTGCGGATGAGCGTGTCGTGGGGCTGGCACAGGTCGCCCAGAAGAGTCTGTGTAGGTGCATTCTTTGGAAGCGAAGTAACTGTATTCTGGGTCGGTAAATTCGCCACCCGGTCAAAAATTGGGCATACCAATTACTGCATGGTGCTAAAAATGACGAGTGAGACAAGGGCGGGCACAGGGTAGAGTGGGTGGATGACATACCTGTACCATCACAGCGCCGCTTGCTTTTGTGACAGGCATCGCAGGCCTAAGCACGCGTGAGGTCCCGCCGACGTGCAAGAGGGTGCTACACACCTTGCTGAGGCGTTTTCGTTTGCCTCCTTTGACAAAGGCCACAGTTGGCGGCTCGCTCACGATCGGAGGAGGTTGAACTGGATCTGGATGTGGGACCAGAGTCATCTGCGCGAAAGTGGTGTGGGTTGCCTGAGGAGGGCTACGCTTGCTGGAGCTGGGTTTGTGAACATCTGAGCTGTTGCGTGACGCCATAGAAACAATTCAGAGTGAGAGCATCAAGACCAGGAGAAGTGAGGGGCAAGAGCCTGAGAGACTATATAGTAGGTGATAATCAGGAGCAAGGGAGAAGATAGTTGAGCGCGTGGACTTACGATGGAAATAAACGGGTGAAGTTTGGGAAGAATCAGGCCCTGGGTGTCAAGGAAAGGAGGATCTCAGGCTTACAATGGCCTGTGACTGAGCGGCAGATGGGAGGAGTGGGGACCGAGGAGAAATGGAACACAATATTCGGGATAGCCGGTAGTTCGGTCTCAAGCTCAATGTTGGCTGCCACTGGCCTGGATATCACTGCCAGGCATCTTCCACTTCCCACGGTAGCCGGCCCCGACTAAATCGCACTTGGTCAGAGCACGCTTGGCTCTCTGCAGCGCTGGCCTGTTGGCCGACCCAGCTCACTTGGAGCAAGTCACGTCTTCTAGTGCAAAGTAAGAGTTTAAAGACGCGTAAATAGCTGATTCTGATACTCGCAACTCTCACCTGGGTGTTTGTGTTTGGATCTGGGACGCCAGACACGTCTCTTCTGGGTGGTTGTGTCTGGACGAGCGGATGCACTGCGAAGATGGACGAACAAACCTGGCCAATCACCGGAGTCTGTCGTGCGGCTCCTGCCGCAACAAGCCGTGATCCACATGGCGGCATTTCATTTCCGTAACTCTCCCACGATTTGCCTAGTCCGAACCTACCATTTAT
>JANAWD010000011.1:35235-165239 GCA_027627245.1 Meripilus lineatus | reverse complement strand
AACAGACTATTTTAACATACATCACTGTTGGGATTTTATCAACCTTTTTTAAGTCTAGTCTATGGAATTGGGAAGGGAGCACTTTCCTAAAGAAATCATAGATATTAAATATAGAATATCAGAAAAAGATAGGAAGATATCTATACATTATCTTGCATTGTAATATCTTCTTCCACTACAGATAGAACTGGTGTCTGGGTATTAGGAGATGTTGTAGTCTTCTGAGATAATAAATACATTTGTAAATGCTGTTAAAGTAATAATAAACAATAGATAATACTAACAGAAGACTGAGGATCATTTGAAGTTTTGCCTATATTCATAATTTTTTTGGATATATTTACAATTTCTTTGGATATAGAATTTGAAGAGGGAGATTTATCTAGAAAGAATTAAAATCAAGATTGATGTTTATAAGAGCAGTAGAGTTAAATACCAGAATGCTTGCTTCTAATATGTTGCTTCAGACTGAACTGAATTGCAAATTTTTTAGAACAGTGAGGACATTGATGTCTGTGAAAGATGTATTACTAAATTAGATAGAAATATTATGGATCAAATTCTTACCCAGTGATAGGATTCATAGCAACTAATATAGGTTAGTTGAGATAGAATGTTGGAGGAGGATAGGAAATTGAAGATAGTAGCAATTGAAGGATATTCTGAAAAGGGAAGGTAATTTCAGAATGAAGAATGTGATCATACGAGATGGGGCAGTATTTATACATAGAAGAGAATCTAGGCCAATGTATGAAACACGAAAAATTTCTTTATTTGAAATTGTATTAAAGTTTTTTTAATTATACTATAAAAGGAAAAAGTATATTTGATCAAAATAAGTAAAATTGATGTAAATCAGACAGACATGTAAGAAGAATAAAGTGTGATCTGAGGTCGATTGTACCTATTATAGAAGGCTACCAATTGGTATCATTTGAGATTTGTTTGGTTGAGTTTACTTCTACAATTTGACAGATACAACAATTGCTTGTATGATTTCGGTGGAGATTTCTGGATCACTGGACGGTCAGAATAAATATCTGTGAGTAAAAAGATTATTACTCTCGATAGCAGCTACCCATTGGTATCACTTGAGATTTGTTTGGTTGAGTTTGCTTCTATGATTTAACAGATATAACAATTGCTTGTATGATTTCAGTGGAGATTTCTGAGCCACTGGACAGTCCGAATAAATATATCTAAGTGGAAAGATTGTACTTATCATAGAAGGCTAGCAGTTGGTATCATTTGAGATTTGTTTGATTGAGTTTACTTCTACAATTTGACAGATACAACAACTAACCCTAACTTGAAATAGCAAGCAGTGGAAGGTCTGTAATGGGGTGCTCAACTGGGTGCTTATAAATAATGATAAGTGCAAAGATTGTTCACCTTATCAATAGCTATCTATTAATATTATAACGAAGTTGTTTGGTTCAATTTGTGTCCTCAGTTCGACCGAAATATTAATTTATTATAGAATTTCGGAGAAGATTGCTGAGCCCAGGTGAAGCCAGAATAAATAATAATGAGTGGAAACATTGTTGATCTTATCAATAGCTATCTATTGATATCATAACCAAGTTGTTTGGTCCAATTTGTGTCTTCAGTTTGATCGAAATATTAATTCATTATAGGATTTCGGAGAGGATTGCTGAGTCCAGGTAAGGTCAGAATAAATAATGATAAGTGGAAACATTGTTAACCTCATCAATAGCTATATATTGATATCACATCGGAGTTGTTTGGTCCAATTTGTATCCCTAGATTGATGGATATATTAATCTATTACAGGACTTCGGGGAAGATTGCTGAGCCCAGGTGAGGTCAGAAGACATAATAATGAGTGGAAACATTGTTCACCCCCCCAATAGCTATCTATTGATATCACATCTGACTTGTTTGGTTAACTTTGTTTGCCTGATTATAACGAAAAAATTCTTCATTATAACAATTTCAAGAGAGAATTTTGACATTTGATTAATATGACAATAAAATTAAATTAATAAAAAATAATGATAATTGAGTGAGGGGGATACGTGATGCCAGGGGACAACGTCATGTTATTTCTTAATTCAGAAGAACCAAGGAGCAATCAGATGACCACCGGCTTCTCACTGGACGGGGACCTAGACTACTTGTAGTCGCGAGACCCTGACATCACTTCACCATCACTTCTTGCCCACTTGTGGGTTCGATCTGGTGTCGCTGCCTCCATTTCGCCAATAGGCGCTCAATCGTAGAGAGAAGAGTGGCATAGCTGTTACACTACGCGGCAATTATTCTACCTGCCTCTTATGGCAACATGAGACATCTCTGGGTAAATTAGGCGCCCAACGCCACACCAAGCCGGCCACCTTCAGACAAAGTCTCTTGCCAGATATCCAGGTGTAGTTTCACGCATCATACTGTAGTTTAGATATTGAAGAAAATAGATAAAATTTCAGACAAAGATATAGGGCGTGTTTTATGTGAGGTTTTACATGACAAAAGTAACAAGGGATCCGGATAGGATGAAGGAATCAAAAAGAACATATCAAAAGGAGAAAAGTAAAGCGGGATAGGGCTGCACCAGCCTGAATATATGGGAGTAAGATAAACCAGAAGAGACGTCCTAAGATAATAGACCAGACCTGTACCATACCGTGAAATCAGAAGATAAGTGAGTTAACGCTAGGCAGTCATTAGCTCCTCATCATCCTTGTGACCACCGTTCCCCTCATCATCCTTGTTGTTCCCACTCCCCTCATCTTCCTGCAGCCCACTTTTCAAATCATCAATCCTGGCCTTCTTGGCCGCATGGCGGGCTCCCCGCTTGTCCTTGAAAGCGACACTGTAATCATTGGCCCTCTTCTGACGAGTCTTGGCTTTGAGAGTGATGGCGACTATGTCCCGTTTCTCAATCTCCTGCTCGGTGGGCTCTTCATCTTGCGGGCGTTTCCTCTTGCCGGAGATAACAGCCTGAAGCTTCCGTTTTGACTGCGTGTTGAGGGTACCATCAAAGGTGTAGCGGGACGGATTGTCTTTGAGGACAGCAAGAGCCCCATGCGTCAAGCACTCCCAGTGAGTGTACTTGTAATGGGTCTCAGCATCGGCCAATTTTTGCCCTAATGAGATATATGAATTTGAAAGAGGATGCTGGAAAAAACTACATACCGTGGGATTGGGTGCAATACATTCACGGCGGCACACAATGTCATGGGGAGAACAAACTATGCAAGAATGAGTGAAAGGTTGTGAAAGAAAAACAACAAAGACGCCTACGTTTCTGGCGATTGCATGTCCCGCTGTGGCACCGGACTTTGGTGAAGTTTTCATCGAGGCGTAGGAACAAGGAGGGGTGATGAGCGACGGCTTTGCCACTTTGTTGCTTCTCACTCTGCCGAGAAGATCCAGCAGCAGGGCGACGATGGATTGGCTTTTTATCACTGTGCACCTGTTGCTTAATGGCCGACAGCATACCTTCTTCACTGTAAGCGGCATCGGAGGAGCCATTCTGGGCGACCTCATCCGCGTGAGTCTTTGCCGCATGGTCGCGCCACAAGTCCTCGATGCGGGACATCTCCAGGATCCTAGTGATGACCCGCTTTGCGCGCAACTGAGCGATCTCATTCTGTAAAAGTAGTCAGGATCTTGTTCGTGAAAGAATACCAATAGTATTGCTTACCTGCTCCGCATGAGTGATGAGATGGATCTGAGATGATTTATTATTAAAGCGTAGAACGTTGAAGACAAGAAGAGATGACTTACAAGGCCCTTGTACTGTTGGAGGGTACGTCCTTTAATTGACTTCTTGGACGCAATCGGAAGCATCTGGGACGTGAAAGGATTAATGACAATTCCAGTTGAGAAGACAATGTGATACGTACCACTTGGTAGTTGCGGTTAGATATCATCTGGTCCGTTTGCTCGGGGAGCCTGAACATCTTGTCGGGGAGAACAAGCTCCTTGGTGGACTTGTTGGTCCTCAAGACCTTAGGAGGAAGATCCTCCATCGCATCGTCAACGAGTTGATCAAAGCCGTCTTCTTCGTCCTTCTCTTCTTCGTCCTTCTCTTCTTCGTCCTTCTCTTCTTCGTCCTTCTCTTCTTCGTCCTTCTCTTCTTCCTCCTCCTTGGTATAGTGTCAGTCAACGCCTTAAGCAGAAGGAGAAGAGCTACATACCTCAACTTCAACGTTTTTATCAAACAACTTCTCAGGGGGGACAGCCACGGTGCCACCTTTTTCGCCTTCTCCAGGGGAGCGGGTGCCGGGACTGACTGCAGGGGAAGCGCCAGATTCTGCCATGATTGAGAGCGACGTCGTCTAGGACGGTGGGAATAAGAGGTGTGAGATGGGAAGGGGTGAGAAGGAAGAGGTGAAAGAAGGAAGGACAGACGTACCAGAAGAAAATTTCGTCCAATATAAGCGCGCTTGCAAGCACGCCATACTTGCGAAATTAGGCTAAACACTAGGGTTAGGAGACCAATGGTATCATCACGAGACCAATACCTTTGTCAGCAAGTGAGTGAAGTCATTTACAGGACAATGTCTGAACTGTGTTTGCGAAAAGACCAGGTAGAAATGCAGCATCATAGGGTACATAGACTGGGTGAGTGGTCGTGTCACTAGGTTCCACTGTGATAAGCTCACCTGGGTCCCTGAATGGTGGGGAAAAAGCCAAGTACGATGAAAGTGGTTTCAAGCTGGTAAGAGGAGGTTTGCATGACGATTGAGGGGGGTAGTGGTGGAGAGAGGATGTAGGTTGCGAGGGCGGACGTAGTGTTTTCAACGTTGAGGTGAGTGTCTGGGTTGGACGAGAGTGAAGGGGCTTACCAGATAACATGTCTCATGAGGCTGATCCAGGAAGAGGATGTTGGTGACTGAGTGGTGGAAGGGATAGCAGAGAACAAAGAATGTGAACAGGAAAGTTAGACTCGGCGGAATAAAGAAGGTAAGCGCTGGACGCCACTGTTCTGGCAACAGGATATGCATGGTATGGTTCGTCCGACATTGATGATGCATTCAACCATTCAGCCTGCTCACCAGGATTATGACAGACGCTGCAGTGCCCTCAGATCGTGACATACCCTGCTGTCCCCTCAAGGATCTTCTCTGAATGTACTGTCTGGATGCGTAAGGCTGATGCACAAGTTTTGTGATCTTGAACGTTACATCTGGTGTTTGATTGTGGTACGAGGTTGCGCCTGGATTTCACAAGGTGAGTGTTCCGATTGCGAATGTCTCCTTGAGACGATAGTGACGATAGGATCACCCTGAACTTGTGAACGATCTTCACCATGATGATACGCAAACTTCCATAGGTCTCAGCCGGATATATTGCATGGAAAGACTCATGGTGAGTGGTGGATCACAGAAAAGTATCATCGTCTGATGCGGTCCTTCATTTAGCATGGCTTGTGTAGGTGTCGGCTCATTCCCTCCCTGGTCCAATACGTCAACAACGAAGTCTACATGAAATTTCAAGCTGTTCTGTTGTGAGTATAACACTTTTTGACGATACCTCGACTTTTATCTGATTCTTCTGGCCATCGGATATGTTTGATGGCGATCTCAACTATGTTGCCTATATTGGCATGCATTCAGACGGTGGAATTGAATCAGTAGAGGATGTTAGTGGCCGAGATGGGGGACGATATGGTGGGAAGTGTGTAGCCAGGTTGTTTTGGAAGGGCACGGAAAGGTAGACACAGACCTGAGGAGCAATGACAATGTGAGTCTTGTCTTGTCCTATGATGCGGATGACTGCACTAGCGATCAAGAAAGGGGTGTCCACTGACAGGGATCGCTTGAGAAGGAGGAGGATGAGGAAGTGTACGTAGTAATCAAGGTGGTAAGGGTGTCATGTCAGATCGCAGGGCATGTGAAGGTATGGAACTCGGAGTTGATTTCTACATGGTGGGTTAGGTTGCTGACGTTTCATATGGTTCGTTTTGTTTGATTTTGCAGTGATTCGCGAAGTGAGAGGCAGCGGTAGTGGGGACAAGGAGGGGGTTGCATGCTTCGTCGCTTCGCATGCTTCCGAAGTTTAATGTCATTCAACATTCACCTTAAAGATGACAGCATCTCTGTGACTACGACTATTGTGGCAAGAGTAATCTTTTGGACTCCTGGACAGTACTGACGGATAATGTCATTCCGGTGCGCCTCCATGCAACTCATGCTTCCAGCCAGTTCATTATGGTCCAAGCGTTACTAGAAGAAGATATGACATGGCGTCTCACCTCAACGACGTCCAGCCATACAAGGGTGAGTTACAACCCTCTTTATCCAAAGCAATGTAACCCCCTACGACAAGAAGTAGATTGAGGTCATTTTGCGTCAATAGATATTTGCTGAGCACTCTGGGAATGAATGGGAAGGAGTGTCAGGTAGACGTTCATGCTGCGAGCTGGGACATTGACGGCCTCAATAATGTAGGAGGACGTGTCATAGATGTTATTGCAATAATGAAACGAGATGATTGATAGAAGGGAATGAAGAGATACCCCCTGATGTTATTGCCTATGCCAGCATTGATGCATTTGCGGAAGAGCCCCCTCATTTATGGCAATTAGGCGCCCAACACTCGAATCAATATAATGTGCCAATACAAACAAATGATATTTCTATGTTAAAGTGGCTAATTTGTACACTATCTACGAAGCCATGTAAGCGCAATTGACAGGAGGTTGGCCACCCAACTGCCAATTGCGCTTACATTACTAGAGCCCTAACATGGATGAAATACATACTGTTAGAGTTTACCGGGGTTATGAACGCGAGGACTTTCTTACCTGTTCAAGGGAGGGATTGAGGAAGATCATCCAAAGCGGGCCAAAAGATACTGTCTACAATGGGAAGGAGTCAGCATGCGTTATGTGTAAGAAAAGGAACTGTCCGTTTAATATATGTAGTCGCCCTGAAAACAAAAAGGTGAGACACCCGTCTCCTCAATGACCGTGACTCGAGCACTCTGTCAGTGGTTCATCGACAAGGCGCCGCCTTGACCACGTCCCCAGGTCACCACACTGGGGACGGTTCGGGGTCAGGCAGAGGGAGGGGTCATAGAAACCCCAGAGACGGGCCCTACGTCATGGCAGTGACGGGCCCTACGTCATGGCAGTGACGGGCCCTACGTCGTGGCATTTTTGGTAGCCCCCAGAACCCATGGATACCCCCAAAACCCGCTGGTTGATTGTGTTGCGACGAGGGGGGGTCAAGAGTGTGTCAAGGAGGGAGGAGTACATACCATTGCGGGATTTGAGTAGCGCAATATCCACGGCAAGCTGCAGACCAGCCGGGGATCATGCACTACTCAATGCTTGACATGTCCAGATGGTCCTGGTCACAAAGAGATACTTGCGTTATCATAGTCAGTCCGGGCACCAATTGTACCAAGGATTTACTCACCTGAAGTGCTTGCTCCCTTTGCGCCGCCAATGGTGATTCCCCTCAATCTCAAACTTCCCAGTAACTGTGACCCAGCGTCATATCAGCACCCTAAGCTTGTGTGAGACGCAGTTGCACTCGTGAAAATAGCGTGATGAACTCACCTGGGGCTGTGGGGGTTGTGAGCAAGACAAGTACGACATTTATGGTCGTCGCAACAACCGTTCGGCACAGAGGACAAGTCGAGGAGGTACCACTGGTAAGTGACAGAACATAGCACACCGACAAAGTAACTCACCATAATCTCAATCCTTCCTTGTCAGCGAAAAATGCTCCCCACCCTCGAATATCTTTCTCATATGAATGAGCCTTCCTATGAGTGACGTCAGCGCTGCTGCTCATGTGAGTATTCAAATCACACGTCCACGCAACCTCACCTGATTATTCCGACGTGGCGAAGGTATGCTGTATAAGGAACGTATAGTTGTAGAAAGGGAGGTGGAAGAGAGGGGAGCGTGGAGGTGGTTAAGTTAAGAGGGAACGACGGACTCACAAGTACGGCGCAATTTCAACACTTCGGTAAGCGCGCGTGTGTCATTGGTGGCCGTGATATTCGGACCTCACTCTTGCTTGTCGTCCTACTCCCATTTGCGCGTCCTTCTTCGTCGACCCATGTCATCTTTCTTAGACAACAATCAGGGCCTGGTAGGTGTTTCTCGTCAGTGATTCGGAATGTATTCACCTGACCCTGCTTGTGTTGCAGATATTGTGGCAGTGTCGACGCACCTCGTATGCATGCCATGACGAAGATGTTCCAATCGAGCGATGGTGTCGCCGCGATTGCGATCTCCCTTGTGCTCGGTAAGTCCTCCAATATGTTGATGCACTTGACTCGGATGCTCACGAACCGCTAAGCCACACGATGTCAGCAACACACGGACGGGGGCGACTGGGATACGCCCACCATGAAGAATGCACAGGAGACACGGCTCAGTGTCGTTGCTGAAGATGAGCAGGGAGTGATTGATCGGCAAAGGGGACGATGGGGTGGTCTGGAAGAGGTTGGGAATAGGCGGAAGGTGTTAGGGAGAAGCGAAAGACGACGGGGTGTATTTCGTATAGCTGGTGAGTTCCGTCGTCTCTGGAGCGGATTGCTTGATACTTGAACACCCCATCCACCTTGTTCCGTGTCTCTCACTCATCGGCCACTTCAACTCCATCCGCCCGACACAGCGAGACATGCGTTCGCCATGAACAGGCCTCATTTGGTCTTGAGGGATTCAGGTGCACAACGTGCGTGGAGCATTTCCGCTGCAGCGCCGTTTCACCTTCCAAGCTTCGACTTACCCATCACTGGCACCGTGTGCTATGTACCTTGAATGGCTCACCACGACAACCTATTGCTGATAGCAACGAGACCGCTCGTTCTCTCGGTGTTACTGCCCGACGTGGCATTTTGGTTTTCAAAAGTCCAGTGAGCGCGTATCTCACATCAACATGTGCAACTCACCCTTGATTGTTGCAGCGTGACTCCCTGGGACAATGATATGGAAGGGGTGATATCGGCCCATTGGCTAATTGATTGGACATTCGCATACCATACAACTTCACGGCCACCGACTCTTCTATCTGTACCAACATGTGCGGATTGTTTAATCTTCTCGGTTGTATTATTGCCTGACTGAGATTGTGATCGCTTGGTTCCTGCAGTTGGTCGAAGCTTCTCGATTTTGCACAGACTGGTGTCCGATAGCGCAAAATATGGGGTGGCTTTGGAAGTATACCAGTTCGTCATAGGGTTGCATCGTGCGTGGACAGCCGAAATCATTGTATTGCTTTATCGATATCCTTAGCTTGATACGATGTCAGGGCAGTGTCTGCCTGCGGGATGATGAGGCACTGCGGAATGGAGTGGATGGCGTTGGTTGAGCTTGAGAAGTGCTCAAATATGACGTATTGTGGGTAACCGTTGGGTTTACGATGATGTTTGGAAGTAGGAGGGTGGTGTTGTGTGGGGCTAGGGACCATGAGGACGTCTTGAAAGCCCTCTGTGAGGCGACCCTTGGACCGAGGTCGACAAGCACCTTACGTGTTCTGTGTGGTCGCCTGTGTTTATTCATCCAAAAGGACGTGTAGCTCTTTGAGCTAAGAGGGCAGTGATGGAGAAGATTTTTAGGGTATCTGAGAGGCAACGTGAATGTTTGCGAAACATTGCCTATTGTTCCCACTTCACACATGGACCACGCTAATCATTGTTCACGCTGGTTCCGTCGGAATCGCTCACATGGAGTCTGAGAAATAAGCAGGGGGTCATGTGGGATAAAACTAGGTGAAAAGGACGATATGGGTATATGTTTAAGCCGACCGTGCTAATGCGATTGCCTGCTCAAAGTCGGGCCCAATTCCATTGTTCTGTTCTTGATATAAGAGTGATGGTCCCTTGTCAGGCACTATGATGTTGCCGGGCAATGGTGAATAAATCATGCTTTCAACATCTTCAAGGAGGATACACTTGGATAGCCAACGCGGACTGAAGCCTTCGAATGAGGTTCTGGCAATAGCGGACCTGCGTATGGACGAGAGCACACAGGCGGGGGCCAGTGCGTCTGGTTGCGCCGGGGAGGTCCTACCAAAGCCGTTGAAGAACAGGATGACGCAACCCAAAACCCTTTGAGGTGCAGGCGGGTGGGTAGAGTAAGGATTGTTCGCTCGCAAAAGAGAGGTCAAGGTACACCAACTTTGTTTTGTCTCACAGACGAACCTATATACTCACAGTAATGGAAACAGCCTTCTTCTATGTAACACAACCAAATCGGCATTGAGTTTGGAGACTGGGCAAACTCTTTGTTGTCGAAGTCCTCAGAATTCTCTCCAGGGTTTCCTGACAATGAACATGTTACAGGGAGTTGTTCCGCATATGAGCATTGCACCTTCAGAGAGCCGTTCCTGATGTTGTACTTGCGCTCAGGATCTGGCCTGTGGAGTGGAATTGCAACCGGCTGATTTGCATCTCATTTGTTGCCGGGGAACTCAGTACCTCGAGGATGTGAGCAGCTGAGGTGATGACCATGGAAATTCGTCTTCAACGTGTCAAAGACATACGCCGGTATGCTGAAAGCTAATGAAGACTGAGTCTGGCGTGGATGCATGCTTGATATGAACACCTACACCAGTGAATAAGATTGGTACGAAGGATCACAAGCTTGCGGCGATGATTTTGGACTCGGGGTATTCAATACTACAGTAAGCGCGCGTCTGTCATGGAGGACGTGAGACTCACATAACCCTTCACACGGACGCTTCTTACCCTCAACCGCTACCATGTCATCGGAGTGAACACAGCCCAGCTGGGCGAGGTAAGTTTCCGTCACTGATTCAAATGGTGTTAATAGAGCCTGATGATATATTGTGGTGGTAGAGACGCGCCTCGCATATTTGCGATAGCGCATCAACCGATCTTGTTACAGGAATCCTCCACCTGCCTTTTCTCCCCTCGATCCTCTTACTTGTAAGTGACTCGGATACTGTTGTCAGGCGAGATTAGTAGCTAACGGATGGTTTAGGGGTGCTCACCATGAAGAAGAACGCCCACAGCATCGTCGACATTGCGCCGGTCAGTGTTGGGTTACAAGAGGGGTAGGGAAGGAGGAAACGAGTTGGCAGATGAGGGAAAGGATTAGAAGGATGGGAACAATTGCAGGACAATACGGAGAATTGCCAATACAGGGTGAGTTCGCTGTTGAAGGCTTCTTGCGTAGTTTATTATCACATTCGCCATCTTGCACATTTCCGAATGGCTGCGGGCTACATGTGTAGGCTGTACAGAATCAAGCACACCGCTCATCCTTGGCCACCTAAAGTTTCAGCCCGTTGAACAAGAAAACGCCGGACTGATGTGGTGATGAGACTTCAACGAGAAATGACGACGGACAACGTTCTGTGCGGGCGTAGGATGATGGCAAACGAAGGATCGTTGGGAACACTCTGGAATGAAGGTGAGTAGATGTAGCCGAGGCGTACTTCTACGCAGCATTTGTGTCGCGGTCACTCAAGTTCAGACATTACCTCAACTTATCGCATCTAGACAATGCTGATGGGCGCGATGGGTCCACTGTATGCCATTCTTCTCAAGTAGCTTGTGTGAGTGGTAATGCTATGTAATCCGTGCTGGCGGTGTTGTCTTGCTGACATGAAATGAATTTTGTTTTCGTTCTAGGGTTTCTTCCAGTGTACACATGGCAGGTGTGAGGGGAGGCTGTGTGCATGGAGATGACTGTCGGTCAACCTCAATTACCAGGCGTGTTTTCCGCTGGGATATGGAATCCGTCGATGGGACTTCTAAAGAGGAGAGGTGGACTCATATAGGTTGGTTTTACCGCTAGTGGTGGATTGGTACCTTCAACTGATTGATTGACGATCAGGCGATACAGATAGGTCAAGCCTTCTGTCTAGAACATCATCACGGACGAGAATAGACAGATGAGGATGGGAAGGAGGACACTGGAATATGCTTGCGAGAATTTCACTATGTGCGGGGTGACACGTCGAGAGGTGTGTAACGCATCCTTGGTTATTATCCGCATCTGCTTATGGCGACCACGGATTGCATTTGCAGTCTCTAGATCTCTTGTCATCGTCTTTACTCACCGCTCGATGCCCATTGATGGTATATGATGTACGCTACAACCCGCCCGGGTACGTTCGTCAACTACGGCAGTATAGTACAATATTGTCGCTGTCTCCTGATTGCTACCATAGAGAAGCCGCGGGGTAATGGCGCCGTCATCTTATCCCCATGTCAGACACGTCTCCGTACTGGTCGCTCTTCCTCATCCGGATAATACTTGTGAATTCCGAAGGGCAGGAGGATCTGGGGATTGGGAGTTCAGAGGGTATGTGTGGGTTTCTGGGGCATCATCAAGGATACAAGGAACCAACCAGAGATAGTAGCATACCGCTGTGGTTGGTTTGGAAGCGAAGGGTGGTAAGAGTAGTTTGACGGAGATTGTGATGCGCGGTCACACGTGAAGCATGGTGCGTCTCTGTTCTTGTATCAAAAATTTGTGGGTGTTCCTTTAATTCTCTCGTTTGATTGAGTTGTGTTTCACGGGGCATCGCTGTTGGGTTGTCTGTGATGCCTAGAAGCGAGGTAGTGTCAGTGTAGGGGCGAGGGGAGTGGACAGGGCTGTGAAACCTCAAAGAGATGTTCTTGGTTCGCGTTCGTCATCATACAGACGCTAGCGGTGGTTCAACTACTGTGATGGAGGTTTGGTGCTACGGTCCCTGGATGTTATTTTAGATGAGATATTAGTAATAGCAGACACGTGTGATTGCTTCGCTCTGTAATTTGGTGGCATAATGTTCAATGTAAACCCTGACATGTGTGATATTGAATGCTCGTATAACAGATGTTTTCAACCATTGCGTGTGAGCGCCTATTGTTCGGTGCCAGCTCACTCTTGGACCGTGACGACATCCTCCTCCTCCTCTTGGCTGGAACTTGCAATTGGCATAAAGGGGCCAACATTATTGAGTTGTCTTAGGCTATCTTGGTGCCTAGATCAGCTTGCATCTGTTACGAGGATCAAACAACACGCAATTGGGACAAGGGGCCAATACTATTGAACTGCGTGGTGAGGGCACCTTGATTCCTGACAGTTCACTCACTTACCGCAACGAACTTTCATCTGGCAGGCATCCAATTCTACAATTCTTTGTGCTTGTAATGTGTAAGGTATCAAGGCCTGCCTCACGCCGGCAAGAGGCTGCATTACGCAAACGCACAAATCGGGTGTCAATGGATAGATCCAGGGTGTGTAGGTGTTGCGAATATTATACATTCTACTAATCATCCTTGCCTGTAGGTTAATCGGGTGTCAATGGATAGATCCAGGGTGTGTAGGTGTTGCGAATATTATACATTCTACTAATCATCCTTGCCTGTAGGTTAATCGGGTCTCCAGGGATAGATCCACGGTACGTTTGCGTTCTGCCTATAACGTGTTTCACTTACAATGCCTGCGTGTAGGTTAATCCCCCAGGCAATGGCGAACCAGTGGGGGCTGCTCCCGCTGAGGAGACACCTACGGACCCCGAGAGTGAGGCAGATGATGATGCCCCAGTGCAAGATGGGCCTGTCATCCCTCCTGTAGCACCAGATCCACATGATCCGTGGCTCACCAGTATCTACGGGTGCGATATTGATCCAACGAATGGTGCGCAGGTGTACCGGGAGATGAAAAAGGGAGTGCGGGGGAATATTAGCATGGTGAAGCGCACCATGAAATACTTGCGCAATAATGGTACGCTTCTTTCATTCTATCGAGTGTATTGTATCATTTGACTGCTCTTGCAGGCAGACTGCATTTGGATGTCGATCTGGATGAGTTAAGAGCTCGTCCGGACGGCCCGACGAACATCCAACTTGCTGAGAAGACGGAGCTGAAGATGGCAAGTCTGGATTACCCTCTAATCACAACCACAAGTTTGGCTTTGGACCGAAAGAAACGTCCAATAGCTGCGTATTTCAGTCACCATTACTCCGAGAATGGTATTATAATTTATGACAACGCGAGGGTATGTGACTGGTCTTATCGTGATTCACTTTATTTATTCTATCATACTACACAGAAACGTCGGGTCCTCAACAAACATGAGGATACTCAGATGCTTTACCATAAGCATCACAAACCAATCAAGGCGAAGTGTTCGGATGCCCGTCATCGGACGGATGCTCAACGTCAATATATGACATACATCGATGAGAATGGTGATGAGCAGGTGGAATCGAAGGGGCTCCGTCACGACAATCAGTATTGGGCAGAAAGGGGCCACCCAGACGTGAGTTGATCTTTCATTTCATTCAATTTATTTCTGATGTCTGTGAAGAGAGTTGGGCCGTCAGCAGCTCTCCTTGGAAAATCCCGTGAGGAGAAATACAGCATCGTGGGCCTGACACACAGCGACGGTTTGATTCAAGACCATCTCTCCCGTCTCCTCAAGGGCGTCTGGCCGGGTGAGTTCAAGCAACTCAAGAAGGCTTTCGATCGCGGGAACTGGGCTTGTGACAAGTGGGTAGAGGATTCATACGAGGAGGGGGTTTTTTTTAATAGGGTTAGCCTTTGGAAGGCTACAGCACGGATGCATAGAGACCGAAAGGACTATCTCTGTGCTATCCTGTGCAAGTGGGGCNTTTACNTGGNGGGGAGGCAATTTCTTGCCTGCCATNTTTGGTCTCAANNTNAANNAAGTGTATTTTTATTTTTGTTGNTNAATGTAGGCTGAGTGTGTATTTCAAAGATATGTGCACCAGGTGATATTNTGATATTCTTTTCTGATGTCTCTGTATCACTCTATTCTGCCCTGGACACCCTTCTGTGAAGGCTAAGGATGATTTTTTATCATCCTGGACGTGTATCCTGGGTGTTCAACACTCACAGGGATATTCTCAAAAAGTTCNTAGGAGATGATTGGGAGAAGTGGGTGTATGATGGAACNAGGAGGCGCACAGGATACAAGTAGATAATAATTCTTGTTATACAGTGCAGATTGAAANTCAGGGATTGAACTTTTTCTTGAATTATCTGAGAAGACCTGATATATACTATAATAAGTTCTAAGGGAAATATATTGAGGGAAGCATGATTATCTTCAATGTGAACAAGTCTCTAACAAGGTAGGGATAAAGAAATTTCNAAAAATTAAAAGGAANAGATCAGAGAGTTTCAGGAAATCTAGGTAGATTTATAGTTATAATAAATATAGATGAGCAGGAGAACTTCTTATATTGTCTGTAGGTATTTATAACTCCAAAGATTAAATAGTGAACTGTNAGAAAAGCTGGAGAATTGTAGATTTTAGGGAGTATTCTAGAGTAGANTATGATTAGAATAAATAACANTAAATGGATAGATTGTTGCTCTCATCTCTATCTATCTAATAATACTTGGAGTAAATTTTGTGCAANAGTTTATATAAATAGCTGAATACAGAAAGTTACTAGAGAGTAGATTTTACTAGAGAATTGTGGGCTGATATGTCAAGAATAAATAATAGTAAGTGGGGAAATTATTCCTTTTGTTTATGATAACCTCATGACATCAGGATTTAATTGTGTACNATGATTTGTATATATCTANCAGCATAGAAAGCTNCTAAACTGAATATTTTGGTGGAGAATTCTGGAGTAGTGTGTATCNAGAATAAATAATACTGAGTGNGAAAATTATTTCTTCTCTTTATGGCTACCTGATGCTACTAGGATTTTATTGTGTGCTANCATTTGCATGTATAGATCGGTATAAAAACCTATTGAACTGNATATTTCGGTGGAGAATTCTGGGATGGTGTATACCCAGAATAAATAATACTGAGTGGGAGAATTATTTCTTCTCTTTATGGCTACCTGATGGTACCAGAATTTAATTGTGTGCTACTATTTGCATGTATAGATTGGTATAGAAACCTATTGAACTGGATATTTCGGTGGAGAATTCTGGAGCAGTGTGTATCTAGAATAAATGATACTCAGAGGGAGAATTACTCCTTTTGTATGTAGCTATCTGATGCTACCAGGATTTAATTGTGTGCTACTATTTGCATGCATAGATCGGTATAGAAAGCTACCGAACTGAGTATTTCGGTGGAGAATTCTGAAGCAGTGTGTATTCAGAATAAATAATACTGAGTGGGAGAATTATTCCTTCTCTTTATGACTACCTGATGCCACCAGGATTTAACTGTGTGCTATTGTTTGCATGCATAGATTGGTATAGAAAGCTACCGAACTGAGTATTTCAGTAGAGAATTCTGGAGCGTATATACCCAGAATAAATACTACTGAGTGGGAGATTTATTCCTTCTCTTTATAGCTACCTGATGCCACCAGGATTTAATTATGTGCTACTATTTGCATGCATAGATTGGCATAGAAAGCTATCGAACTGAGTATTTTGGTGGAGAATTCTGGAGCGATATATACCCAGAATAAATAATACTGAGTGGGAGAATTATTCCTTCTCTTTATGACTACCTGATGCCACCAGGATTTAACTGTGTGCTACCGTTTGCATGCATAGATTGGTATAGAAAGCTACCGAACTGAGTAGTTCAGTAGAGAATTCTGGAGTGGTATATACCCAGAATAAATACTACTGAGTGGGAGATTTATTTCTTCTCTTTATAGCTACCTGATGCCACTAGGATTTGATTGTGTGCTATCATTTGTATGCATAGATTGGCATGGAAAGCTACCGAACTGAGTATTTCGGTGGAGAATTCTGGAGCAGTGTGTATTCAGAATAAATAATACTGAGTGGGAGAATTATTCCTTCTCTTTATGACTACCTGATGCCACCAGGATTTAACTGTGTGCTACCATTTGCATGCATAGATTGGTATAGAAAGCTATTGAACTGAGTATTTCGGTGAAGAATTCTGGAGCGGTATATACCCAGAATAAGTAATACTGAGTGAGAAAATTGCTTCTATTCTGTGTAGCTACCTGATACTACCAGGATTTAATTATGTGCTACTATTTGCATGCATAGATCGATATAGAAAGCTATCGAACTGAGTATTTCAGTGGAGAATTCTGGAGCGGTATTTACCCAGAATAAATAATACTGAGTGGGAGAATTGCTGCTATTCTGTGTAGCTACCTGATGCTACCAGGATTTAATCGTGTGCTACTATTTGCATGTATAGATCGAAATGGACCTCATATTTAAGTGGTTCTGCTTTCAATCCAAGCTTGATTTTTGTATAGCCTGACACCCACACTGGCATGCATAAAAAATCTGGCACAAGGTATGAGAGACTTTGCCAGGTTATCTCAATGCTTACTCTTTCTGCTCATAGGGGAACTACGCCCGTGACGGGAAGGCAGCATCATGGTATCAGTACTATGGGATAAGTGCATTTCATACTGTAATGTTCTCAATTATTCACCCACATTATATCTCATAATAGATACTCTGGTTTGCGTGGAACAGTAGGGGAAAAGGAGCACAAAAAGAACCTTCACTCCAATGCCTTAGTGTACATTGTGGCTCTGTAGACTGTCATTTGTTAAATGTGTGACAGGGTCCTTTTGCTCTTGTGCAAGTCGTACTGGGATGTATCCAGAATAAATGCTGACAACTTGAGATTGCAGAATGAATAGCTATTAGAAAATGCCCCCCAGACCGGAATAATAAGAACAGCTGAGTCATCTGATAGATATTTCAGTTCTGATCAAAAAGACAGAGCATTCATATGTTTTTTTTTACATGTCTTGATCATACAGACAGAGCCTTCTTATGTTTTTTTATATGTCTTGTATGATAAGCAGTCATTAGAACAGTCATTAGAAATGGCCTCCCAGGCCGGAATAATGAAGGGGAAGAGGCTAAGGGGAAGGGTGAAAGGCAGACAGGGGAGGGATTACTATATATGGAGTGGATTGATGGATATATATTGAAAGGCTCGGCAGATTGATGGAAGAGCCCAATGCCGATCTCAATTTGAAATAAGGGCCGTAATGCACTCGGCGAATTGATGGAAAGCCCCAATGCTGATCGGAGAGATTGATGGGGGCCCCAATGCCGATCTGAATTTGATAATAGCCCCAATGCCATCAAACGAGATCAGCATTGGGGGGGCCGTAATGCCGAATAAGCTAGATAGGTATATTTCTTGTAGTCTAAGACTTTCCAAATAAGGTATGTTTCTTGTGCTCTGAGACTTGCCAAGTAAGGTATGTTTTTTTTATTTGATAAGGTACATTTCCGACCTAGAGCCAATAGCCCTCATAGCCCCCATAGCTCTCATAGGCTCTATAGCCTCCATAGTGGCATCATGGGTCTGTCTAGCAGATATAGAAAGGTTATCCTCTATAGGGGAGTTACATATCCAACTAACTAAGCTATGGACCTATTCCTAGATACTATCATATGCTATGGCCGCTCACTGCTAAGGACCCATTCTAGGGGACTATGTATGGCTCATAGACCTATATGCCCCTTATAGACTGTGTGCTTTTTCCTGATGCAGTTAATCCATGCTCAATTCAAGGAGAAACTGAAGAAGTAAAATGAGCGTATCGTTTACTTCATTTGTTCACATCCCTGGCGCCTGCTATCGTCTTGCATACTACACAACTAGTAGAATTATACAAGTATATATTGCCCGTACACTACAGAACACGCATTTTCTCTCTTTCCAGCCTGCCAACCTCCTCTCAGTAACAACCTTCTTACCTTCCTTTCCAGTCCATTGTACCATGTCTCCCTACATGGCGACTGGGCCGGACAGGGCGGGCGGAGCAGGCCGATTTCCTCAAGTTATTTGTTCTGAGGTGGTAAATGGTCTGGGGGGGTCTGTCACGCGTCATGAATGCACTACCATCACTTTGTGTGACCCCTTGAAGAGTGACATTCTGCCATCCCGCGCCTCAAATTGGTACATAGTCTCCGAGTCTCTGTTGGTTCTGGGTGGAAAGAGAACAACCTCCACGGACCATCCCTCGATAATTATTATGACGTAGCGGCACTCGAGTGGTTTCTCCCCACCTCAGCTGCTCTGATGTCTTACTGATTGATCCATTCTCCTGTAACACAGACAACACCACATCGTCCCTTCCGAGTCTAGATATATACCGTCTTCAGACTCCTCGCTACTGTATCATAACAGAAAGCTTCAAGTTTGTCCGCCTCTCTCACCTCTTTTGCAAGGACTAAACTGCCTCAACTATCTCGATGTTCCTAACGCGAGTGGAATCCGGCGAGTGAGAGAGTCAGTGACGAGGCGGCGAGCGGACATGAACCTGGAGTTCACGGAGCGAGAGTGCGAGCGTGAACTCCTGGGAAGAGAAAAATTCCGAGCTCTTGGCTCGGTTAAGATGTTGGAGAGTTTTGGTGGCATTTTCATGTGACCTTGGGCACCACCTCGGTCATTGTCTGTTTGCTTCTTTTTCCACGCCACTAGCTACCCTCCCCGCTTTCGTGTATTCGCTTTGAAGTTCCGCTGAGGTTTGTGCTGCAACACATTCTCTCAACTTACACTTTTGCTGTTTTCTTGATCTTCACTCCATAAAACTCCATTTACTTCCCAAAAAATCATACAATGATGCGATAGCATCATTGTATGAGAAGCTTCTTCTCATTGCCAACCTGTGGAGTTCAAACTCGAATTCTTGTTGTGCTGTATAAGTGCCTGAAACTTCCGTTCTGCAACATTTATCATGTACTTATTTGATCGATTGGAATAACTACGTGGTTCCTACTATATATGTATATATTCCTGTTCCCTTTGCTCAAGAGCTCGGGTTGGGCGTGCGGAACGCAGCGCCGTCTTCAGCAAGTTGTAAGAGAGTATGCGCGAGGCGCTTACGTACGCTACCAAATAAGGAAGTCGAACCGTACTTTACTGGTGACGGAGAAACATAAAGAACAAAATAAAACATAACTTCGTTAGTTCCTGCTTATCCATTTATTTTTGCGAATGTCTGCACCATTCTAACGATGCTTATACTGTTGTACCCCTTAGGGGTTGCGTGCCCTCAGTTGGCACTGTCCATATTGAGATCCAATGATCAGGAGGCGGCATTCAAAGAACCGCTTTGACTCGGAATTGTTGGTGAGAGGGGGGTGGGGAGCTGATTTGCCTTGTCAACACGATACAAATTAAAGAGAATAAGTAAAGACTCGTCAAAAGGAGCAGAAGATACCTGTAGCACAGCGACAACTGTGACGAATAGTGATGAGACGTTCAGATGACGAGCTACGACGTGTTCAGCCTTGTCCATGAACGAGAAATCGAAGAAGCAAATGTATCATTTACCTTATTTGTTCGCGTCTCTGGCGCTCGATCCATACTACACTGATGGGGTTGTCCAAATATATATTGTCCGTATGTATTCTCTGTCCCTCTAGCCCGCCAACCTCTCCCCTCAGCACCAACCTTCCTACCTTCCTTTTTCCAGTCCATGGCTCACCGCTTGGCAACTGGACCGGACCGGGCGTGCGGAGCAGCGCCGACTACCCCAAGTTGAAACTTTGCCCTATCTCAGATCTCAGATGTTGGCTCGGGAGGAGGAGGTGAGTCACAGTGACACGAGTCCGAGTAACGCGTTTGATTTTAATCAGTGAGATTATCTGATAGTGACTCGGGATTACTCATTCTGCCACCCGGATTGCGTCGCGCCTCTAGCCTCAGTCAGTGATTCACAGCTCCCCAAAACCCAGGAAGCGGCGCGACTGAGGGTTTGTCGATTTCCGGAATCCTGGGTCGTGCGCCTGAAGCCAATATACGGTGCATCGCATTGTCATTGATAACTTCAGAAAAAGGCGGTTGACGTGTATAGACCTTGGTAACTGATGAGTGATTTTGAGTAGGGAGAGGAAGAATAAATGTGACTCACTTGGAGACAGAAGCAACCAAACGAATATATATCACTGTCGAAGGATAGATGAAGTTTGTCTTCTATAAATAATTCTGGTGCACTAAAACGGATTGCGCCTGGATTGACGCTACCCTGCGTCGCCGAGGTCGCTCCGTTGAACCCAGCCAACCCAAAGTCAGACAACCTGACAGCAAAATGACTGTCAATGAGCACGTTCCCCTACACACCAGATGAGCGAATGGGCGTCGGAGAAGATTCTCATTACGTACGGGATGGAAGTCACCGTGAACGATATCATTTTCATGTAGATAGCACAACCCAGCAGCAGCCTGTGCGATCTACAACAATCGCAGCGATTAAGCCACAAATTTCCCAACTGAAGGCACGATCGGGCGCATACCCATATGTCAACATAGATCGTCAAACCCAGAGTGTCTTCAAGGCGGTTCAAGCACGTCATGAGAGCACCATTATCCTGCCACAAGGACACCATGCAGTAGCAGGTCTCAAATGTCTGTGTGTCAATGCCCACGAAAGTCTGAATATGGGGATGCTCCAAATAGTGCCAGACCAGGCACTCTCTGAAGAATTTCCCTCGCTTTGTGGGCTCAGCGACATCCATGATTGAGTGAAAAGGTGGGCTTACTATGTTCGCTCCTTCCTCTGAAGGCGTCCTCTCATAAATCCTCAGTCGCTTCAGAGCGACGACTTGTCCGCGTAATACACCCCGGTATATATCCGCATATCCTCCACCATCGATGGCGATCTTATTACAAGAAACCCCTTCAACACACAGACCAGCCGGAAATACGAGCGATTTTCTCGAAAGGGTAGTGAGAAACCGTCGAGTGAGTATCACTCGTGGCCCTTGTCCAGTGCATTGTCTGCACTGCTTCGATGATTCCAATATCTAAAAACTACTGAGACGGGATGTCTCAGGACGGTACGAGCTGTGGAACCCACCTCATGCATCGTGTCAACAAGGTCCTGCACAATTAACCGAGTTTGTGACCGGATAAACTCTTTCCACTTGTCGGGAGAAGCCAAAGCTTCTCGGATGAAAGCATGAATATATTGCGTGCGTTCTAAGGTAGGCGATCTTTGGGGGTATGCCAAAAATTGATTCATGACTTCATTCTTTGGAATCGACCAGTTATGGCTTAGAGAACTTCAATGAGAGAGGTATCACGCCCATTCAAACCATAGGACACACCTAGCATCTCTGGGCATATTCCACCGACAAAGTCTACACATTCTATGGAGTAACTCTTGGTCTTCGGACTCGTGAGACCGCTGAGCGTAGCCAATTTGAGGATTCATCTGGATCAAAAGGATGGTATCAAGAGGGTGGAAGAGTGGTACGGGTGGAAGGATTAGTGGGGTGTGTGGGGGTGTGTATTAGGGTGCGGAGGAGGATATGTGGAATGTGGCAGGCGTGGGACCCGAGAAATGTGCGAAAAGACTCTAGGTGTGTTGTTTGCGTATATTAAATATTGTTGAGAATATTCAGTGTTCCGAGGAGTACCATATTTGTAATGGAGGACCAACGAACAGGGCAATGGCACTACTCGCAAAATCCTAGACCCACCCTTTCCGACAATTCCTCAGAAATAACCGGAGAGCGAGAACAGGGTCAGCAATAATTTGTAGCCCATGGGTAGCTGCAAACCCCAACTTGCAACAGGAGGAGCAAGTAGAACTTTGATCACATTCGACGCGGGATCGAAGGTACTTTGCCACATCCCGAGGCCGACAACTATGCGTTTAGGAGGGTTCGAGGGCAATTTGTGGGCCTCAATGATATCGTAGCCTTGAACCAACTAGTGACCGGAAAATCTAATCCAATTGTCTCATCTGGGCAACGAGAGGGTGACACCCACGCAATGGAGGGAGGGACAAGATATATTGTCTTCCCATGTCTGTGAAAGAAAGTTGAACAAACGCTAGGAAAGAAGACGCCAGCAAGACAATCTGACGGACTGACCGACTTCCTAATGGTCCGCGGGTGCTAGTCGACTCGACAGCTGTGTGGCAACTCCATCCTTGCGAGAGGTAACGGAGTTCCTAACTTGGACGACGGTGGGACGAGAGAGGACGAGAGGTGCCGCGTGGCCAGACTTGAAGTTCCTTGATCTTATCTGATATGGAGTCGTTTGGGATTGCTCATTCTGCCACCCGGATTGCGTCGCGCCAACAGTCAACAACCTCCTCGGTCACCACAACACCTTTCCAAACCCTTCCTCTAACCTCAATTCTATGCCTCTGTTAAGAAGATAACCCACTACCAGATGAATCTCCTCTGTTCACGTTACTGCGTGCCCAATTTACGGACGCTTTCCAGGCTTTCTCGTCTCAATAGGGTGCCCAGAGTGCCACAGGGTCTTCTTTCCCAATATCGGCCAATCCGTTCAAAGGCCTTACTTTCAACATCTACACGGAGTTTACAGCAACAGGTTGTACCTTCTCCACAACCACCATCAAACCCTAGCACCCCTAACAAACCTCTACCCGCACAAGACCTCGGAGGGGAGGGCGTACAGATCACCCATTCCGAACAACGCAAGAAGGATTGGAGGATCATCAAACTTCTACTAGTGAACATATGGCCTCCGAATGATTGGGGCACCAGAGGCAGGGTCATCCTAGGTTTTGGGTTGCTGATATCCGGAAAGGTACGCACGATTCACACCACGGTGATCTTCGGAATTGTTCACCCTACATCGGCCATTTTAGCTGCTGAATGTACAGGTTCCGCTTCTATTCAAGAACATTATCGATACTTTGAATATCCCTGTCACTGCAGACTCGGCAGTATGGGTCGTTGCAGGGTCGTTGGTTTTGGGATGTAAGTTTCATTCCAAGGGTTCCGTTCGACGCGTCTTTACACACCCTTGACACGCGTTTTTGAGACCACAGACGGCGCAGCGAGGATCGGTGCAACGCTCTTTGGTGAATTGCTGAACGCAACTTTTGCGAGTGTCGGTCAACGTGCCATCCGTAAAGTCGCAAGAGAAACCTTTGAGCATATCTTGAACCTGGATCTCAAGTTCCATTTGACAAGGCACACGGGGGGTCTTACGAGGGCCATTGACCGAGGGACCAAGTTCGTCGCAAGACTCGTGTTACCTTGGATCTCGAGCTTATTTCTATGATCCAGAGGTATCACCTTCATCCTTCAAGCCATCGTCTTTCGAATTATTCCTACTGCATTCGAGATCTCGTTGGTTTGTGGTATTCTGGTGAGTTCCTGAGTTTCCCTGAGTCGTGCCAGTTTACTTTGCTCAACCCGTTGACATTGCTAGACCTATAAGTTTGGATGGGATTTTGCTGCTATCACAGCGGTGACCATGGCAGCATACACCTGGTTTACAGTTCGGACAACTTCATGGCGGTGAGTTCCACTTGCGCAATACATCACTATGATAACTCATCCGTCGTGTGACGCCTCCAGCACGCGATTCCGACGCGAAGCCAACGTGGCGGATAATAAAGCTGCAACTGTGGCTGTGGATTCTCTCATAAATTACGAAGCCGTCAAGGTACGTATATACCTCTTCCTAGACGAGGGCGTATCGACAATGGCCTCTTGGTGTAGAATTTCAACAACGAGAAATACGAGATCGGGCAGTACGACAAGCATCTTAAGTCGTATGAGAAGTCTTCGATTAAGATCGCTACGTCGCTGGCGTATTTGAATTCTGGGCAGAACGTCATCTTCTCTACAGCGTTAACTGCCATGATGTTCCTTGCTGCCCAAGGTGTAATTCAAGGTTCGCCGGTTCTGTGTTTCTTGTCGGGCATTCTGTGAGCAAACGATTGACGGGTCCGAGCCCAGGTACTATGACGGTCGGAGACCTCGTGATGGTAAACCAACTCGTGTTCCAACTTTCCTTGCCCTTGAATTTCTTGGGTACGATTTACCGCGAGATGCGACAAAGTCTTCTGGATATGGAGGTCCTCTTCAACCTCCAAACGCAAAACCAGCCGCCCAAGGTCTATCCTTTCGTTTGTCCCCACTTCCCCCATTCACACTCAACATTTGTTCGTAGGACATTCCGGGTGCGAAGCCCCTTGCCTTGACAGGTGGCTCCATTCGCTTCGAGAACGTCAACTTCGCATACCACCCCGACCGACCCATCTTCCGCGACCTATCCTTCACCATCCCCGCCGGCAAAAAAGTTGCCTTCGTCGGTCCGTCAGGATGCGGCAAATCGACCATCGTCCGTCTCCTCTATCGTTTCTACACTCCCTCATCTGGGCAAATATACATTGATAACCAAAACATCCACCACCTCCAACTCGATTCCGTTCGGAAGGCAATTGGAGTTGTCCCTCAGGACACGCCGTTGTTCCATTCGGATGTGATGCATAATATCAGGTATGGGAGGTTGAGTGCGAGCGATGAGGAGGTCATTGAGGCTGCGAAGAAGGCACATGTGCATGAGGCTGTTATGAGGTTACCCGAGACCTATGGAACAAAGGTCGGAGAGAGGGGTTTGATGATTTCTGGAGGAGAGAAGCAGAGGTTGGCGGTGGCTCGGGTCTTGCTGAAAGATCCTCCAATTCTGTTCTTCGATGAGGCGGTATGTAATTTTATGATTCTTTTTCAGCTGGAGATTGACACGAATGACCAGACTTCTGCTCTGGATGCCCATACCGAGACGGAGCTCATGAAGAACATCAACTCGCTGCTTCAGGAGAAATCCCGCACCAGTATTTTCATCGCACATCGCCTACGAACCGTTGTCGAAGCTGGTAAGTAACCAGTAGTTCGTACCAAATCGCGTCATAAATTGACGTCCTCTTCTCCAGACCTCATCGTTGTTCTCCGAGAAGGTAAAGTGATAGAACAAGGCACTCATGAAGAGCTGATGCGCCTGGGAGGACTGTACCATTCCATGTGGGTTGAGCAGGCTTCAGACGCATTTTTCGAATCTGAGAAAGATTCGGATCTGCCTGAGAGCGCGGTAGAGGGAGAAGTTCCTGTGAAAGCCGAGGAGATTTCGGGTGTTGCTGCTGCACCGAAGGCGACTTGATTCTTGTAATGCAGCTTAGACGATGTTGCTTCAGTATAGAGTAATTTAAGGCTTTGTTTTAGTTACACACAACTCTTTCCTCACGATGTGCCTCCCAATGTCGAAGTTGAAGGAGGGATAACCGTAGCGTCAACCGGATGAGATGTGCAAGAAGAGTATAAAATGAACATGAATGCGACTTGAAACATACTGACTGGCTTGGGAAGGTAGAGCATAAAACCACACATCGGGAGGGCTATCATCAATACAGTATCAGAGGTACCATCCTTTCGCCGAGCCGACATGCTACATAGTCTCCTTCGCGGAGCACGGATCCACGAAACCCAGAGAAGGGGATGCTTACTCCCGAGGAGCACC
The DNA here is from genome assembly GCA_027627245.1 of Meripilus lineatus. Lineage (NCBI taxonomy): Eukaryota > Fungi > Basidiomycota > Agaricomycetes > Polyporales > Meripilaceae > Meripilus > Meripilus lineatus. Next base: position 139,095 of record JANAWD010000011.1, on the reverse strand, counting down.
ACGACCGACACCGTATGAAGGCCGGAAGTCGCCTGGGGCTTGCTCCTTCTTCCTGTACTCGTCCCTGTCTCCCCTGTCTCCCCTTGGGGGCCTGTATGCACCGGGTCCACCTTCACCTGGGCCACGTACATTCGCTGGACGAGGGGGGCGGACTGCCTTTTTGTGTGTTTGGGGGACAATTTCGGTGGGGAGATGGAGCCTATTGCCGATTCGCGGTATTTTCAGACTAAGATTGCAATTAGTGTAAGAGAATACGGACCATTCACGGAGGTATTCTACGCCCTCGGGGGTGAGGACATAGTAGTACCATTGCCAAGAGAACTGAGTCTTGACGAGGTTCTTTGAGGTGAGGCTCTGCATGGCCTTGATGACTTCGAGATTGGGGACATCGAGCTCTTCGTGCTTGGGTGCGTTGTAGTCCTTTTTGGCGACCAAGACACCCTCTATTGGGAATGGGAAAATGTCATTATTGTGGGGTTTGCAAGATAGACGGAAATTATGCACCCTTGAAGAGACTCTCGTAGATGGTGCGTCGGTTTTTCTTGGAAATGATCATGCTGGGCTAGTGTGTCCGGCTGCAAGTGCGAGAGGAGGATTAGTGTCCAAATCGAAGGTATCATCCATAAGCCACCAAACGCATCCAGCCTCCCATCGCCATAAGCCATCTCCCGATTACCCCAGATAGACTCGTTGTTGAATATAGCAGTAAGATAACGATACTCACAAGAAATTAAGGGACGAGGGGGACGTTGAGGAGGGTCTTGAGGACGTGCTTGACGATGAGGCCTCTGTCTATTCGGACCAATGGCCTGTGGCTGGTGGACGAGGCCCTCTGACACTCTGAGAGGCAGTGATTGGGGGTCTGGCATTGCCACGTGTTGACGCGACGCGGTCCGAAGCGCGGAGTTCCTGCCCTCGGCCTCGGCAAGCGAGAGGTGGTCTCCTTGCAGGGCAGGTTCGCATCGTTCGTTCACACTGGGAGTATTCTATCCTGGCTCCAGTGTCTCTAACATTTCTATTCACATCTTCTATCGTCACTCAAGAACTACTATCTGCAGGAATGTCGTCCTCGTCTTCTCGCCTGCCTCCGCCGACATCACGATCTGTTCCTTCTTCGCCAAAGAAACCAAAACCAGCCCCGCTCAGTACTTATGGCGATCCATCAGCCGCTCCAGTCGTTAGAGCAAAGGTCACCCCACTGGCAATGCGCTCTCGACCGCCCTCGACATCCATCGCAAGTCCCATATCATTATCAGGCAGAGCAACCCCAACTCTTCGCACTTCTCAAAGCGTCAAAAACTTGAGATCTCCCTCTCCCATTAAAACAACAGCCATGGCAAGGCCACCAAGTCGCGCCGCCAGTGCTGCTCCTTCCACACCTACCTCTCTTCGTAGAGTGCATAGTGGGGCACCGGCTATCCGAACCCGTTCCATCTCGACAATGAGCTCGACCTCAACACCGAGAGCAAAGGTGTCTCCCACACCTCCCGCGCGTACTCCCAGCCCCACAAAGAGTAGAACACCCTTGAGTGTGAGAGAGCAGATTGCACTCAAGAGGGCTGAGGCTCGAAAGGTCCTCTCCAAGTCCGGGACACCCTCTCGAGCCGATGTATTCGAGGGCTTGGAAGATGCTTCTCCTGCAGGCTTCGGTACTATTCAGGAAGAAAACATCGACCTTGGTCGGTGGTCTGTCAGAGAGACCATCGAACGCGCCAGGAGTACTGGTGAGTTTCGTGTCTCCGATACCTTGTGATATAATAGCAGGTCCTTGGGCACGTTATCAGACGCATATATGCCATTTATTCGAGTTGGTTCATCGCGACGAGAGCTGATTCTCGTCCATATACAGAACCGTGGGCTCGACATTCCCTCACAGTACACTGAGATTAAGGACCTGATTTTCCTCCGAGTCTGTCCATTTTTTCCTCGTGTTCGCGCCTCCCTTACATAAGGAATGCTGTAACTGACGTCCCTTTATTCGTCGTCCTATAGGTGCACTCAACCTCGCTTCCCGGTCCCTTCCTTGTCTCCCCTCTGCTCTCTTCGAAATTCATCTCGGCGTCAAACCCGAACCTCTCAAGCTTCTTCCCGTGGAGCCTCCGATAACAACATCCTCATCAGATGATCCATCATCATCAAGGCGCAGAGCGGAGAACCATAGTGGCCCTTCGTGGTATGAAGCCCAGGACCTCGAGATCCTCAAGGCATGGTCTAACGAAATCGTCGAGATTCAGCCAGAAATCTCCATGTTCGGTTCTCTTAAGACAATTGACGTGCGTCTTCTGTTCTAATTAACGCGTTGTCTTCCTACATGCTAATGTCGAGAATCATACGATCACTCGTGCAGCTTCGAAATAACCAATTGGAGGGCCTCCCAGACTCATTTGCCGATCTCACAGCTCTTTCCAGCCTGGATCTATCTCATAATCATCTTAAATCCCTCCCCCACAATTTCTGGGCTCTTCCAAGTCTAGCTATTCTCAACCTCTCGCACAACTCGCTTTCTGCACTTCCATTCAATTCCCCGTTTGAAGAAGGTACAAATCCCTTGGATCGTACCTCAGACCCGCGCGGGGAGTGGTACTCGGAAACTATAACACGTGCAACCAAACCGCTTCCGAAGCTTACTTCGTTGGACGTCTCTCATAACATTATACCTGCTTCTGCTATTCCACATGACGTCAATCACTATCCTGCACTTCTGAACAAACTTGATTTATCCTTCAACCCTTTAGGAAATTGCATTCCCGTCTTTAGAGCACTTTCGAAGCTAGTAACTCTCCAGGAGCTCAAATTTGAACACGCAGCGATTGCTGACGATTCCTTCCCTGTCTCTTTATTCACTGACGATGAAACGACTTCTTCATCCACCCGCCGATTCCCTCTTCTGACAACTCTTGATCTTGGGGAGACGCACGCCTCGAGGCCAGTCATCGAATCTGTCTTCCTCCCTCCATTCATCAAGCAGACTCTTGATTTCGATGTCACATCTGATCCTCCGAAAGACGGTACCATACGCATTGTGGTCGGCCGCCGGATTGTCAAGGAAGCTTGGGAGATTGAAGCCGAGCGACGAGCCAAAATCAAAGCTGAACGCCATTTGGCCGCGCTCAAAGCCGAGGAGGATGCCGTTAGCAGTTTGGATGGGTTCCGAAGCTCTTCACCATCAAAGAGTCGGACCCATTCCCGTACTTTCTCCTCGTCACAGCGAAAGGTCACTGACAGGCAGAGGCCGCCTGTGATCAAGGAGGAGTGGGAGATTGAGGCGGATAAGAAGCTCAATACGGAGGGTGCCAAGAGGAGAGCTCGGGCTGCCGCTGCAATGGCGGATCTGGGGGCTTTGTCTTCAGCTTCTGGGTCTTCGAACCGTTCGAAATCGCCTACAAAGTCTGCGACTACCACGAAGATCACAGCCAAACCTACAGTCCAGAAGGAGGCTTGGGAAATTGAGGCCGAGCAAGGGCTGCTTACAGCTGGTGGACGAAGACGCGCTCGGGCATTGGCCGCCATGCAAGCTACTGCTTCGCCACTGTCGCCTTCAGAATCATCTCGCTCTCCCCTTTCGACTCCTGCTACTTCACCCTCGCCTCCCCATTCGATGTCGGTACTTTCGAACCCGAAATATTATGATACGAATAGCAGGACATTGACCTTGCCAAGCTCAGTTGCTGTGACTGCTCATGGAAGGTCTTATTCCCTGGTCTCAAAAGCCCAACCGTTATCGAGATCGCTTTCTGCTTTACCTTCTTCGAACTCTGGTGCGGGGAACGGAAATGCGGATTTGGCATTGGCTGTGCCGACGCCTACGTTACCCCTCTATGCGATTTTATCTCAGGCGTTTTCGCATACGCTTCGGACGCTTATTTTGAGCAATCGGAAAATGGATACTTCGTTTGCTTTGCCCCTGGATGGTGAAGGACCGTTTTTGCCGTGTTTGGAGGAATTAGGTTTAGAGGGGTGTAATCTTGGTGAAGACGTTGCTGTCTCTCGGATTCAGGAAGGATCGGATGGGGCAAAGGGAGGTGAGAAGGAGAAGACAAAGGAGAAATTGTTGAAGATCATCCCTCGACTTTTCCCTTCGCTGAGGAGTCTCGATCTTTCGTACAACAGTCTCACGTCCGCCGCGTTTACCAAAGATACCTTGTCCGCTTTGATCCTCGCCTCGGATTCGACCAAGTCTAAGAAAGAGGGGTTGCGGCATTTGAGGCTGAGAGGGAATAGGTTGACGGATCTTGATGCCTTCCAGGAGATGGCAGTTGGGTTTAAAGGGTTTAGGGAAAATAAGGAATGGAAGTTGGAAGAATTGGATTTGAGGGATAATGAGATTGGGAGGCTGGGGTATGAATTGGGTCTTCTACCGCTTGAGGTTTTCCTTGTCGACGGGAATGTGTAAGTCTCTCTTGGTTGAGCTCATACGTTGAAGTTTGGTTTCTGACATTGTTTGGCGTGTTGCAGCTTCAGGATTCCCCCGAGGAGAGTTTGGGAGCGCGAAGGCACGAAGGGGTTGTTGAGCTGGCTTAGGGGACGGCTCGAATGAGACGTCCCTTCGCCTACTATGCATACGCCCATCACTCGTACAAAATTCAATGATACCTCCGCTTGAAAGAACCTTGGTCGCGCATTTATTTGGCTTATGATACCTCGCATTTTTGTTCCAGATCCGAAGGTCGAGATTTATCGTTCACGGACGTTCTGGTTATTACCCACATTCGAGTATATCCATGCATGCATTTTTTTTCTGACTGTTCTGCTGTTGTTATATTTTGCGTCGCCATTGAAATCAGTATCCGATGTATATTCTCGGTCTCAAACCTGGTTTCGAGCGCTCGAGGGATCGGCAAGTGATGTTTACAACCATATCACCGAGTCATACCGGTACAAGTTCCCACCTTCGCACATTCATCTCAACCTATTTCCACCACAATGTCTGACAATGACTCTGATTCAGAAGACGTCACCATGCAGGCTTGCCTTGCCGTCGTGGCTGGCACTCTGACGGTCGCAGACTGCGCTCAGAGACTCTACACCCCGATTCTAGAAGACTTTCAGAATCCCGGGAACGGAAACTCTGCAGAGGGAAATCTTTGGGATCTATGGTACAGCGTTATTGACGCAGCCGTCGAATCCACACCAGAGAAGCAGGAATGTCTGATAGAAGTTGTGAGGAGCCTTGGAGGGTTGCCCGCACCCATGTTCAATGGGAAGGCGTTTCAAGTCTGGGGCGAGCCTTGGGAGGAGTTCCCCGTGTTGGGGCCCTCGATAAGAGAGTGTATGGAAGTTGGTATGTCATATCCTTCATTGACTCGGTGAAGGACTCGGGGATTAACTTGGCACTATATACAGTGCCTCGCGATTCTTCGTATTGGGTCAACTTTCATGCGTTTCTTGCTCGCTTGACAACAGCGAGAATCATAGATTCTTCTTTGTTAGCCATGTGGGCGTTCAGGTCTAGCTTAGAGGACCCAAGTGCGGAAGATATAACTCGCGCACGGATTTCTTCGAACGGGTTGGAAGCTATTGCTATGTGGATTTTATATGCTGGAGAGGCGCTCCGAGCTCATTCGAAGAATGGGTTGACGTATGGGGATCGAGTTGGAATACCGGGAGGAGAGTTTAAGGATACGAGAGATTGGAGGGGGTTTAACGAGGAGAGGTGGGGAATTTGGTTGGAGAGGTTGAGGTTGACTGTGAGTGCTGTGGGGTTGCAGGAGAGAACTAAGGTGTTGGTCACGGAGTGTATAGAGTCCATGGAGAAGTTGTAGTCCATTGAGGTGTCCGGTAGTCGGCTACTAAGTTGCTATAAGATGACGTGTGCCAAGAACCCGATCATTTCAAGGCGCTTCATATAATACGCCTTTGATTCCGAGTCGAGTTGTTCAAGTCAGCCCTCTTTTCGACACCGTCGTCTGGGTCGGCGACAACGGCTCTCGTTATCAAGGCGTAATTATGTTTTACTGGATATAGATGCTATGGAACATAGCAGAGAGTATCTCATCTATCACGAAGAGGAACCTTCCATATGATGGGCCATGACTCCGAACTGACTCTGAGCTTGAAATTGGCAACCCATCATCTATATATCACCACCTACACTCGACGACGAGGACGCTTGGAAACACCCCTCACTGCTATGCCCAAACCACCATTCCTCTTCAACCCGTCACCATGGAAGGCCGTCGCCTCCCAAAGCCCCATCCATCAAGCCTGTCTTGCTGTCGTAGACGGAACTCTCGCTCTCTCGGACTGCGTCCAGCAATTCTACACTACCATCCGCGAGGATTGGGAACAATCGGGAGACGAGGAGAATGCTGAGGGTCATCTTTGGGCAACGTGGGATTGGATGGCAAGGGCCGCGGCTGTTACCCCTCATGAGAAGCAGGGCCCGTTGGTCGAGGTCGTAGCTGCTTTGAAGGAACTGCCTTCCCCTGTTCATGATGGGAAAGAGTTCACCGTCTGGGGCAGTCCCTGGCCAGAACTTCCTGTATTTGGCGCATCGATGAGAGAGACGTGGGATCAGGGTATGTGCTTTGTTATTGATGTCATCCCTCCCATTCGATTGTATGTACTCATGACATCATGTTTTACAGTCGACCAAGAGACGTCCGATTGGGTGAACCTCAACGCCTACGCCGCTCGTCTTTCCTCCGCCAAAGTTGACGATTTCTCCCTTTATGCCATATGGACTATTCGAGGCGTCTTTGAGGAGAACGGTCCAAATGAGTTAACATCATCCAATCGACCATCTCCCAAGGAATTGGAAGCTGCAGCGATCTGGTTTCGGTATGCCGGAGAGTTACTTCACACTCGAAAGAAGGATAGAGAAACCTTTTCCGAGAGAGTTGCGATTCCTGGCAAGTCCCTTGAAGATAAAGACTGGAGAGGATTCAATGAAGAGAGGTGGGGGGTTTGGTTGGAGAGATTCCGTTTGGTTGTGGCTCAGGATATTCCCGATGAAACCAAGCAATTACTCACAGAAGCGATTCAGATCATGGAGCAGTCGTGATCTGTCATTTCTACAATCAGTGTCCAGAAATTTGTACCATCTTGTCAGTACGAAGCGAATGTGTGAGCCTCGCTGTAAGATACCGTGTCACGAAATGCAATAGAATTATGGGCTATCAGATCGTCCTGATCGTTCGCGAAAACGGAATTTTGGGTTCGCGATAAATAAATATTGTATATTCGTGTCAATTGGGATGGAACAGTCATTTGGTTGAATCAAGTGCGGCAAGCAGAGAAGTTTAGATCAATCCATACAGAGAACAAGTCAGAAAGAAAATCTAGAAACAATTGGTAGGAGTTGTCGTAAATTACTCGTCGCCTTGTCATCATTTCGTAAACCCAACCGACGGAAGGTCGTGAGATTGCTCCTCGACTACGACGGTATCATCTTTGTGAGTATCCAACTCTTCTGAAGATGCCACACTCTCTGGGGCCTTCTGGAGGGACGCCGCTTTTCGTTGATCGCGGGTCTGCAGGTATAAGGTACTCAATGCGACCAAAACTGTAGTTCTTTGTAAGAAACCACTCGAGCGTTACGGAATCATAGAAGACACATACCCATGGCGAAGTCAATCCCTGCGGTGGCGATGTTGCCCTTCAATACCCTGCGTCAATTTGTGTCAGCATCTCCGACGAAGCATTAGACTGGAGATCACTTACCTAGGTTGTTCGACCTGAGGGAAAATGACACTGAAAGAAGGGCGAGTCACTATGCATGATGTCGGAACTTACGGTGGTCGAAACACTTACATCGGAAGCCACGCTTGGAATACATATGCGAATGTGTTACAGGACGCCACGACGAAGGAACGTTCTACGGAGAAATGAGGACCTCACTCTGTCAAACGTTGACTATACGCACTTTCATTATCATTTCCAGTTAGCTCGTTTGCCCAAGCTAAGATTAACCCTGAAATGCCGCCTTGTACACCAGTCTATCAGGGAATTGTCTCGTAAGAGGTGAGTTCAGATATATCGTTTGTGTAGAAGCTCACAAAGTAATAGAATATCCACCGCCTGCCACATATTGGTCAGAAACTTGGAAAGTCCGTTCCTAAATAAGGCGTACCTGGTCGTGTGTTCGTATAGAGGTGAAGCTGCAAGTACAATACAATTGACAGTTTGCCAAAGCTAATGGGGGCCCAGTCACTCGAACGGTATGAAGGGTGCAGATACGTCTGTACGTACCCCTGCAAAGACGATCGGAGGCCATCGTGCTCCGACAATATCTGACCACCATGCCCATATCAAAGCTAGAAAGATAAACGTTGAGGGTGCGTGCAGAAGAGTATACCGAGACGTACTCGTTACAATTTGCATCGTTTGGATTCCCAGAGGGTACGTGTTTATTTGTCCAACGGTATACTTTTGGTGTTCCTTCGTGTTGAAGCTTTGGAGCCTATACCGAGAGATGAGTAATTGAGTAATACATTTAGGAAGAACCTACCAGAAAATCATCGAACTCGTTGGTCCAGATCCATTGTTGAACTGTACATGTCTGAGGCACAAGACTGAAAATCCACAGTGGAGAACTTACGAGGATATATACTGTGAATTATCAGACATCGAACAGGAAAATGATACGACGTGACAAACATACATGGTACAAGTAGATATAGATGCCATGTTTTGAAAAACCCTGCAATCTGGATTGGACGAACAGTGAGGACGAAGGCGGCATAGGATTTGATGCAGAAGTCAAACCTTTGCTCGAGTAAATTTTTCTGGTGGTTTCCGCCCAACGGATTCCATTCTACGCTTTGCTATATCAAGTTGCTTCTGAGTGTAAAATATCGATGGGCGGGTATTTGAGGGAAGGTCTAATCCGGAATGAACTTTATAATCCACACTGTTGTGAATGACCGAGACTCGCCTGGCATAATTAAGAATCCTAGAAAAGCGATAGGGAGTGTGATAACTCCATCGATAATGAACAGCCCTGACAGCCCTACCATGAGCAATGCAGCGAGGTGCGATCAGATATTACATACATCTCCATCCCGCTAAACCATGTACGCCATTGAGGCCATTATAGGCACCCTATTAGAACGAAATTAGTAGAGATAGTTTGAAACAAAGAGAATGACTTACAGCTTGCAAAAACCCACTAAACATGGGCCCGATGGCACTGGCGGTCTGTCGATGAAATGAGCAAATTCGACAACGAAATGCGAAGAGACACCTCATACGTGGAATATACAAGCACGTTTACCAAGTTCTTCACCCTTGTACCAACTTCCTATCACATACTGAATAGCAGGGTAGAAAGTAGACTCCGCCAACCCTTTGAAGACGAAATTAAGGTCAATCGATTTGGTGGTGGAAGACTACCGAAGCACGTACCAACGAAGAATCGTATCGCAACTATGGACTCAAAGCTCTTGGCAGAAGCAAGAACCATAGTGAGCGAGCTCCAGATGACTTCCATAAGTGGTATCTATGGGAAAAATTGAGTGCGAACGTGGGATATGTGCCACGGTGATGCTCACCCAAATCGATGGACGAATTCGAGTGATCAGTAGACTGGTCAGTCATTCGGAGGTTTTTCAGTGTCAGTACGATGAGCAGGATATCACGTCAACTGACTTTGATGGAATTTGACCGATAACATAACCGCAAGTCCATGCAGTGGTGATATAATTGAGCTGGTTACCATGTCTTGACGAAGTGTCATTCAAAGGATCTTGATTGTGAAGAATTTCACTCACAAACCGAGACTAGAATCAACAGGTCAGCTGCGAGATCAAAGAAATATGAAGTCGAGAACACGCACTCGGTTTTCATTCCCGAAACATAGGCATTCTGTGTCGGGGATGAGAGGGAGAAACGGCATCATCGGACCAACTAACGCACCGTGATGTTCTGCTGATCAAGATACGTGAAAGACGCAAGTATGAGACGAAGATGAGCACGAAAAGAAGGCGATGACTTATTTGCTAAAGTACGATAACGCTGCATACGTGAGGAGACACGCATCAAGCTTGGCGAGGAATTTCCTTTCTTCTGGTGGCTTATCCCAAGTATCCCTGTAAATGGGCGTTAGAATGATGGGGATGATGGAGTTCGGTAGTACGGACCAGAGGTAACTGCGAAGAGGACGGCGAGTCGTCAGTTTTTTCCCCATGGTAGGATCTTCAAGTGACAGATCAGGCGTTGAGCTACTGGGAGTCGTGCTCAAAGGAAGGTAGCCATGAGAAGGAGGAAACCAGTTTATAGGATTCCATGAGCCCGGGAATCTCATCCAAGAGACCAATGGCATCATTCAGTCTGGGAGCACTAAGATGTAAACCAGAGATGGTTCCTTGAGGAAGAACGGAATATGACCAACCAGAATCAGCGAGATACGAAGCAACGGACGTCGATAGGGCGTATCTTCGCGAAACACTGAGGCTAGTATCCACTCGAGGCCAATGAGAGGCCAGGTGACAGAGGAGCACCGTCTGCCTGGAGTCCGTGAAGCGGTCGTCGGAGGGCATGGGTACAAATACTGCCATCAGAGAGTATAGGATGTTGTGCGAGCACGTCAAATATAGTGCCAATGTTCTAAAGTAGCTCCCTGGGCTGAGAATCCATCGCAATGGCTTCCCCACGAGGGTCACTTGTTGTTGCTTTGTGAGCGTCAGAACCCCTTGCACCATCGAAGGGATGGATGAGGTGACATGTTCGGGTGTGTTATCGCACACCGGGGTGAAATCTTACAAAGCATCTATGTAGCTGGAGGAGGATGCGATTAAAAGACGAAGATTTGGAGAATGAGTAGCATACCTTCTGTCTCTACTTCTTGGACACCCTCTGCCGAGCCCAGCAAGAGTTTGTGCCCAAACCCAAGTGGAACTTGATTTAAGCGAGTACCAAGAAGTACCAAGATCTCCCTCCCGATCTCCCACGTGGAACCGATCACGATCACAAAATGCCCGTCCCAGCGCCCGAACTCGGCTCTTACAACTTCGTCCCAGAGACCAAGGTGAGTTGGGGTCGCCAACGGCAGCAGTATACGTGATAATGTTGAATGACCGACTCTACTATAGGAAAACTTAGACTGGGCAGATCTCATCACGGTTGATCTCAGTCTTTTTGCCACCCCCGAAGGCAAGAAGCAGCTCGCTCAGACTCTCTTGAAGGGTGTTCGCGAAGATGGCTTCTTCTACGTGAAGAACTTCAACATCTCCCAGGAACGTGTCAATCGTCAATTCTCGATCGGAAAGCAATTCTATGAGAAGACTCCTCTCGACGAGAAGTTGAAGTACGTTCCAGAGGGCCTCGGTGCGTTTGTCCTTGGTAGTCGTGTCCTAAGCATTGATTCACACTCGTTCATCAGACAATGGCGCATTCAATGGCTATGTTCCTGCAGGCCGTCGAATGTAAGGCCTGCCACCCATATTTTGTGGTATCTTATCTCACTCTTTTCTAGTTTGGATACGACCACAGGCCTTAGGGACAGAACGGAAGTCTATAACATCCCCAGTAAGTCTCGATTCTCATCGCTATGGTGTACCCTTTTGATATGATATGATGGGTTCAGAATTCGATGGATTCTTCCCACATCACCATCCATCTCTCGTTCAAGACCACATCGAGGAGATCGAAGAATTTGCCAAGGTATACCCTTCCCCATCTCATCCTGATCACGAATCTCACTCTTCTGCTCGACAGTCCCTTCATACCGAAGTTCTCGATCCCTTGCATGTGCTTCTTGCGATTGCTTTGGAGCTTCCCGAGGATTATTTGACGAATATTCATAAGTATGAGCAGAAGAGCGAGGTACCATTCTAAGTCATTTTCTGGTGCATCTGCTTGAAACCTTCGTTCCAGGATCATCTTCGTTACATGAAGTACTCCAAATTCAGCCCCGAGGAAAACCTCAAGCTCAACGGTTTATGGGGCCGTGGTCATACGGGTATGGTCTTTGAAACATCCCGTCGTGTTGGTCTCAAAATTTTGTGTGTTAGACCTCGGATCCTGGACTTTGCTGTTCCGTCAACCTGTTGCTGCGCTACAAATCCAAAACCACAAGACTGGAGAATGGAAATGGGTCAAACCTCAAGATGCTACTCTCACCGTCAACGCATCAGACGCACTCTCCTTCCTGACTGGTGGTTACGTCAAGAGTACGATTCACCGGTACATTTGTTTCGTCCGACTTAGGTACCTTCAATTCACTTGCTGAGGCTTTCGTTAGGGTCGCCGTTCCACCTAAGGACCAACAGCACGTCGATCGTCTTGGCCTTCTGTACTTCTCTCGGTCAGTTACGATTTAAAATGACTTGAATCAGAAGCGTTTGACAAGACTCCCTTAGTCCAAACAACGACGTACCTCTTGCCACCATTAAAGAATCCCCTGTACTCCAGCGCGAGGGGTTCACGCAGAACACCTTTGAGAAATCCGGTAACACAGTTCCAACTATGGAAGGTGAGCAATCATTATCGATGCGTTGAGGCATTCAATTGATGGTCGTCGCAGAGTGGACATTCGCAAAGCAAAAGTGGCAACGCACCAAGAATGTTGTTCGTGGTGACCCGAAGTTTGAGACGGCCCAAATTCTTCCTGGCTATAACGAAAGGATTTATGCTTGACGGCACGCAGTCTACCCTATTTCAGTTTTCTATCGCAACCTCGACGAGTTTGTACAATATATAGGGTGAGAGCGAATATATGGCTGTAGTTCAGCTTTTGACCATCCCGCAACGGAAATGGTAATACCACTGCTCCAGGTTGAGTCGATGTGTGTGCCTTAAACCGGCCCTCATTCAAACGTGGCGTTCGCATAAAATCAATCCGTCATCGAGCTTGAGATACTCCGCCAACCGTGCTGCCCCTTTGATTCCTTTTCCTGGTCGCGTTCATACTATGGGTAATGGGTCGCAGATATATGTGCCTCCAGAAATCTGGACCCTGTCCTTTCAGTCTCTATGTCGTCATGACTTAACGTCAATCGCTCGGCTCTCGGGAACTTTGCATGCGCTGGTCCTACCAATCCTCTACCGCACACTCTGCCTCCTCAACTCCGAGAAAATCTATTCTTGCATTCGAACTCTTGCCACCTCGCGTACCGATATTGCAGGGATGGTCAGGACGTTACGAATCCCCATCGCAGATGTCGATGGTCTCAGCGAAAGACAGCTGTCGGATTTGCGCAAGTGGTTTGTGCGTGGGCTCACCCGCATGGTAAACCTTGATCACTACGAAGTCTACCCACAAACTATATCCGCCACCCCTCGCGTCATTGGTGCTCTTTGCACTATCACTTCGATCAAGCACATCGAATTTGTCTTACCCTCCCGTGAGGATATCGGTGGCCTTTCGCAACTCGCGACTCTCAAAACGATCGACCCCAGACTCCCGAACTTACAGTCCTTGGTGTTGTACATACCGACAGTACCAGGAGAGTACCAGAGGTTTTGTCGCCGATTGATACAAACCCAGAAGTCTCACCTCGTTCACATCTCATTTAAAGCTCCTGTAGCCTCACCCAGCGTCCTTGATGATATCCTATGGGATGCCGACACTATTCCTGGGTTGACCTCATTGCTGATTAGCGCAATACGTTTCGACCCAAAGTCACTGTGGCGCATTCCTAACTTACGAAAACTCGAGTTGTCTTGCAACTATTCCGCACGCTTCAATACTGAAATCCCCCCGGATGCCTTGACACACCTCGAAGAATACAAAGGACCATCATGCTTCTTGAAAGGCATCTTTAGCTCTCGGAGACCTGTGTCGATACTAGAACTGGATCCAGGCGCTTTGAAGTTCACTCAAGAAACTTTCGCGTTTCTCAACAGGGGGTCATATGATATGGCTATGGTCCGACCGACCTGGCGCGTTCTTCTCTCAAATATCAGTAACATCCCGAAGTCTGGTGGACCAGTTCGCATTTGCTCGCTTCACATATCTACCGTGCAATTTGCAGAACTTTCCAAGGCTGCCCCATTCCTCAAAACACTCGAGAGTCTCACTATTTACCTACAAACTGAACCCAGAGACGTTAGCAGCTTTTTTCCGTTGGTGTAATACGTCTCCTAACAGCGATTTAACACAGGTCGAGAACCTTCGAAATCTTGGACCTGCACTTCTATCGAGGATGCCTGTTCTGCGCACCTTCATCCTCAGCGACGAAAAAGCTCTGTTAGGTTCACGCTTCTCGCTCGCGACACACGTGGGGATGCAGTATGGTATCTTACAGGAATGGGAAAGGCATTCTGGCACGTTGACAAAAGTCGCCTTCACCTCAATGTTTTTTCTTCTATAAACGTTCAAGTGTGGATGATTGGGCAACCGAACCTGAATACGTCATGACAATGCGGTATTGACCGGTGACCTGTTGTCCCGGGTCCTCCCTTCTCTCTTGATCCGACTTCCCCGCACAGCCACCGAGTTGCACTTCGACTCTGACGGCCATCAACTCTTCCAAGATGAATTCCTATCCACTATCTACACTTTTTTCGTGTTTCCCTATACTCCGTAGATCCCGAACGTCTAAATCTCAAAACGAATTGGCCTTCATCTGTCGTCTACCTCAAGAGATACATTACCTGATTTTAGATTCCCTTGTATTATCCCGGTACCCCCATGGCCAACAATACGTGACCAATTTTCCTGCGTTCAGTTATAACGAAAATGTGGTGGCCGCCATTGATTCCTCACAGATAGACCTTCTCGCCGTAATCAAATCCTGTCGGCTATTCCGGAAAGTAGGAACCGCTGTCCTGTATTCCCAGCCATATCTCATTACGTATCGTCAAATCCAGCGATTCTACAAGACCGTGAACCGCTTTGAGCATCTTAGGGGGTTGGTGAAGAGAGTGGTAGTCCTCATCCAAGAGCTCGATTCGATATATTTTCCGCTTGGTGATGCCGAAGCTGCCCGAGTGCGAAATCGTTACAACCCCCGAGACAATCTCGTCCGCATTTTTTCTCTTTGTTCGAATGCGGACTCTTTCACTCTCAGTACGAGATACCACTCGAATACCATCATTCTCCCTATGGATACCACATTCTTCGCACCCTCCGCACTTGGCATCCGCCTCCGAAGCCTAACTCTATACGGCTCAACATCATCCATCTTTTCCCATGACCGCCCGTTCCTAGACGAAGATGTGCACTTGCCTGTGCTGGAGTTCCTTTGTCTACGGGAGGTCTATCTGATGTCCACGGTCTCTCTTCCAGTTCTACCTCGCCTTCGTACCCTTATTATCGCCCAGAGCAACAACAGCCCGTATAACACGCCTTTCACGATTTCGTCGACGTCCTATCCTAATCTGGAGACCTTGGAGCTTTACGGCAATTTTTTTTCCTTGGACTTCGATAACGTGGGCCTTCGGAAGCTGAAAACCTTCTGCCACAGTGGTTACCGTGATGCAGTCCAGGTTGCAAGGTGGTTGAATACGTCGGAACTCGATAGGTTGCATCATCTGGCATTGGAATGCGTTTATCCATATTGTTCAGAACCTATTCGACACTTTCCCCCACATCTGAAGTCTCTCGTTGTTTTCGTCAGTGTTGTTGACAACCCGTACGAAATCACCTCTGAAACCGGTCTCCGATTATTGAAAGACCACNTGATGAACCGGGACATATGGCCTGATCTCAAGAGGTTGGAGATACGGACGAGGCTGTCTGGACAGCTTTTCCTCCCGGATGTACGACTTCGTCCCATTGATTGAAGAAATCAAGCTGCTATGTTTGGGGAACGGTATAGAATGCCTAGATACTTTCGAAGGTCAGGTCTCTTTTGAGAAAATTACAACGATTACTGATGGATTCTTGTAGGGTTTGACGGATGGATCACCAACCGGCTCATCCGAACTCACTAACGTTTGGTCTCATAACGTTTTGACCTCGCTGTGTCATGGCAGCCCCGAAGCTCTCTCCTCGTAATTGATCTCTTAGTACCGACACGCTTTTTATATTTTGTGTTGCCTTGTTCTCGTATGCTGATCTGTTTGCGTTCTGACCTGTTTTGTTTAACGTCGTTGTTGTTACCACTGGCACGATTTGTTCATGTATGGTTGTACTTGAAATATCAGATTTTCTCCCGCGCGGGCGGTACAATACTGGGCCCGAAGGCTTCGGGAAGTTTAATCTCTCCAATCCTTCCTGACGATCACTGGCACAATGGAATCCTCCTGTGCCAGAAGCCGCAAGAAGAAGCAATTTCGGAGCGCCTGAACATAACATGCTGCGGCACCATTCAGGGACACCAACGAACCTGCATAAGCTATGACACAAGGAACTCTGCGAAAAACTCATCGCATCGTCGTTGTCAACCAATCGCCGGCGGGTGGGTGCTTTTTCAGAATCAGGCCCACCAATGGGCGATGATGGGTCCAATTGCTGTGCCACTTGATATGAATTGTGGCAGGTCCCGGCCTTTGGGCACAGATGACCGAAACGCGCTTTTGCGACCATACATAAAGCCAACGGAAGGTAACAGTTTCTCCAACTCGGTATTGACGTGAACGACTCGGACCTCTTGCTCAAGATGCGACTCATCCCAAAGGCTTTGAAACGAATGTCGTACAACAACTCAAAGACGAAACCGCGTCGCGTCATCGCGGACACTCCGCCCCCTACCTATCCCGGTGTCCACCTTCTACCAACAGAACTCCTTCTACAAATCTTCGGGTATTTATCGGACAGTATGTACGCAGATGCTTTTACGTTTACGCGGTATTATCCTGCGATTGCTTGTGTCAAGAATCTCGTTCGTGGTGTAGATCCTTCGCAAGGGGGTTTGGTTTCTGCTTGTTCGACTTCAAAGAATTGGTGTAGACATGCGACGGCGTTGTTGTATACGACTCCGTTTTTGACGTCTCATCGGGCTGTAGAGTCGTTTGCGGAGACTATGGCCGGAAGCCCAGAATTGGCTGCTCTCGTCAGGGAGGTTTACGTTATTGAACAAGGTGAGAACCTATTCTTTCTTCGGGGACTCACTACTGATCAATTGAGACCCTTTCAGTACAAAATGCATACACTCGGTATTCTCGTTCAGAGCTCATCAAGGCACTTCGATTGTGCCCTTCCTTGAACTCTTTGACGATCACAAATCGGAACCGCTCCTTCGCGCCCATTCTTCCCATCGACAACCTCTTTGCCCAAGC
Source organism: Meripilus lineatus (assembly GCA_027627245.1). Lineage (NCBI taxonomy): Eukaryota > Fungi > Basidiomycota > Agaricomycetes > Polyporales > Meripilaceae > Meripilus > Meripilus lineatus. Next base: position 121,992 of record JANAWD010000011.1, on the reverse strand, counting down.
CTCTGGAATCTCTGACCGTCTCCGGAAATTGACCATATACGGTTCCATGTACCCCTGCACGCCCAACTTCCTCTCCATCCTCACCCAAACAGTCACGCTCCCTGCACTCGAAGTCCTCTGTATTCGTGAAGCCTCATTACAATTCGGCTTCAAACTCCCCATTCTCCCCAACCTCCATACACTCCGAATGGCCCAATGCCACACGTGGTCCGGAAACTCGTTCCAAATCAACTCCGAACAAGTTCCCTCCCTCCGTACACTCGAACTGTACGAGACGATGCCAAACGTCATCATCGACGACGGGATTATCAATAACTTGGAGAGATTCCATTTTATTGGGGAGGTTCATCCAGGGGCATACGAACCCGGGACTAGAAAGGAATTACGCGGATCATCATTGCGACATCTCGCCATTGGAAACGTCCATTGCAAGCATTATGACGCTGATTGGCGAATAAGCCCTCATATCGAAACCTTGCAGGTTTTCGCATCGAGCGAGATCCTGGGTGATTCCATCGAGCAATTAGGTTTGCTCAACTTGTTCCCCAAAATGTCCCTATCAGAGAAAGACGAGCCCATCTCGAAATTGAAGGAGTTTACGTTGTGGATTGGACCACAGACGCCTGAAAAGAGTTATCCTGCTCTGACGGCGATATGTGATTCCCTACATACAGAATGCAACTCAAGAGGGGCGACCTTCCGCGTAATATTAGATTGTATGTCTCTTCCTTTCTTTCCCTCGTATGCTTCTTTGGCTGACCAACTTCCCCTCGGGAACAGACCAGGATGTGTATATCACCACCAGACTACTCGGGGACTAGCCCACCTATATTACGGAACGAGGCCCTATGCGGTGAGAGTTGGATGTGTAACTCGTCCAGAATGAATGGGCAAGTTGGAATACGGACTCACACGGACGATAACACGGACATCTTTGTGTGGATATAAGGCGGACATTTAGAGTGGATTTCGGAATTGTAATCACATGTAATGATCTTGCTTTTTTGCTGTAGTATACGGTCGCGTCGATAATGCTGACTGCCAGAGTTTATTCGGAGCGCTGCACACGGACCACAAGTTTGTTTGACCAACTCGGAAAGCCATTGCGATAGGAATGGTATCATCAGCTCATTATACAATCTACTGTACGTGTTCATAAATAGCATCTTGAAGGGAGTGACGATCATTCCAACAGGAGGAAGTGACAAGGAGTGTGAGCACAGAAAACAACGTAAAAGAGAGAGAAAAAAAGCAGAAAAGACATACTACGATAGCGAGGTAACGTTTGAGAGTAGAGCCTTGGTGACCAAAAGAACGTAGTTTTTTCCCCATTCTGCCCCCAGAAAAAAAACCATTACGTGAACGCATCGGGAAAGTATGTACAGCTAAAGGTGGAAATAGAGGAAAAGAAGGATATAGGGTGTGTATGTGTGTGTAAAGATAGAGAGGGATGAACAATAGAGTATGAGATACGACGTACGAATACCCGATCATGACCCGACCGAATGCAGAGATACGAGTCTATTCGTGACCCAGGCTTCCACACCTAATGCAAATCAGAGTTCAGTGGAAAATCCCCGCTCTTTGGAGTATGATAGGCGCAAGCGAATCCGGGAATGGGGAGTGGAATGTGATGTACTCACCCGTCTGATCGAATACAAACTCAAGACCGCGCGTCCGACAGAAATCCCGTATCAAGTCGATGAGCATGCTAGCATGTTCCGCCTGCGGGACGCTACCCAAACTCCGTGTCCTCGTCATGATAATCAACTTGCGTAGAGAGCCCTCCTTGATGCAATCCCCGTTATACTCCAAACACCGGTAGAGGTTCTCCAATACGACGTCCATTTCATCTTTCATCGAAAGATAAAACGGGTCGAGTTGAACAATGAAAGTTAACACTTCCAGTCGTTTTGGGAACCTCCACGTCGAGATGAACCTCGGTGTGGAGGTCATGACACCGACAACAAGATACTTGACACTATCCAATCTATTCGAGAGAGCCCAGAGTCGGAAGAGGGATAGCTCGAAATTTGCCCCAATGAGATGTATTCTGCTGATTTGGGGTAGGAATTGCATGAGATCTTGTGTGAGCTCAACGCCAGAGTAGGTGTTTTGGAAAAACTCGATGGTTCGCAAAGCTGGGAAAGCAGAAAGGGGAGGAATGGCCCCACGTATGCCCTGCAACCACTTGCATATCTGTACGACTTGAAGGGTGTGCATGCGCGGTAGGGAAGCATAGGTGACGAAAGGACTTGTGAAGACGCCCCGAACACAAAGAATCTCGAGATTGGGTAATGACATGGTCGCGGACATTGTGAAACGACAGTCTGGATTAGCTCCTGTCATTGTCAGCTTCCGGAGGTGCGCGCCGACTGAGAAACGGGATTGGTTGAAAATTGCATCGAGGGGGTAGGTGTAGAGTTGCTTTGAGAGGGCAATGGTGACGGTCTCTATGAAGGAGCATGCCCGTAAAATGGGGACAATGTCCGCTTGAAGACGGTCTGTAAGTGACCGGACCCCGAGCCCAGTGAGCCTGACGCTTGAAGCGGGAAGGAGGGTGCTTACCTTCGTCCTGGACGACCATATTTTTGACAAAATGTGCGAGGTCTGATTTCGTAGTGATAGTGCGTTCAAAGGATCGTATGGATTGCGTTGTCGGGAGGAAGGGGCGTGCATAAAGCCATTGCGTGGCTACAAAGTACCATGCTCTTGAGACGCGTACTGCAGTTGAGAGGTTTGCCTGCGCCTCTCTGAGTCTTGTTACGTCTGGTACGGGTACGAACTTTGGGCAGTTGTAGACAAAGGCGAAAGCCTCTACGTAGGCCTGTGATACGAGGTCGTTGATAATCTTGTCAATGATCTCAGCTGGGAGATCGTGCAAGTTAGGGGCGATCGGAACATGGCAGGGTGGATGAGGCTCAAAAAGAGAGAATAGAGGACATTGTTGTCTGAGAGCAAGAGGGATTAAGTATGTTGATATTGTGTGTTTAATAACGCAGAGGGTCGAAGAGGTCTTCACCATCGAAGGTGTTCATGAACGTTCAAAGCATCAAAATAAAACACTGAGCGCTCGCCCGCGCCGGCCCTTTTCTCTCCTCGGCTCCAGCCTTGTTTTCATATTCCACCCATGGTACTCGCAATTCTCATAAAAAGACAACAGCTCCAGTTGACGCTAGACATTAACGACGCTGTTGTTCTGCACCGAAATCAACCCGGTGTCGCTGCATTTGACACGATCAAGGATATTCGTTCAAGGTGGCTGTGTCGGTACCTCTTCTTCCAACAAATCCTCATCCTTCATCACCTTCTTCCATCCTCCATACTTGGTCCTCATGCAGACCACCGTCGGCCCGACGTCGGGACCGACATGATCACAAGTAGCAACTCTGGGCCGCCTTTGGGACGCGAAGAGGTTTCAACTTTGACAAGTCCCTCCGAGACCGTGCTCATCGGAGACCGCAAACGAGGATTGAATTTAGGATCAACGGATTGGGGATTACAGGGAAATGCAATAGTAGCAAGCTATCAAGGGGATCTAGTGGACTTTGCACGAACATGCGAGAGTCTGGGCATTGTTCGAGGCTCATCAACGAAGGGAATATCAATCACCAGATACCCCGCAGGTACATTATCGCTTGGTTGAAGTTCTGGGTATACCGTTCGTCGACGCTTGGGTCGTCGAACACCCTTGCGGGGTGCGTTGGCAGGAGAGGAAGTCACTGCATTGAGCGTTTGGTCACTCGCTGTCATCGGATTTGTATCGCGTAGATCTCCCGCGCCTGAGCTAGGGTCTTGTCTGTTGTCTGAAGAAGTGGTGGATGTCATTACACTGCCGAAGAAGATGTCAGTGATACCGAGTAAGGGGAAAGTGAGCCTTGCGCACGAGTAGTCTGAGGGACAGAAGGTTGCCAGTGGTAGTGATGATGAGATGATGTTGAACTGCATGGAATGTGCTCGATTTCAACCTTTATATATTCGACTCGGTCAACAGAGATTCGGATGCAATGGTGGCCAAAGGAAAGCAAGTCGAAAACGAAGGAGATGCACATACCTTTGAGGCGAAGCACCGTTTGCTTGACGGCCACAGAAGGATGCAATATGGCCTCTCAGTGGCAGGGAAACTGATGCGACTATGCTATTCTGGTATTCTTCGAGAATACGGAGGTAATAGGACGACAAGGACAGCCAGAGATGAGGCTAATACAGAGGAAGGGGTCCAAGTGTTGGTGACTCGGCCTTGTTCTGTTTGCACTTACGAAAGTCCGGAGAAAATTTGGTTATAAGCCCACTGCCCAACCAGCCATGGGTGTATAACGTGGGTATGCAAGGCCGTTGTGCGAGGGTAGGCCACTCGGAGGCCATTCAAGATGCTCTCCCCATGGTCGAGTATGAAGGCGAGAATCCAAAACCCCCACAGCCACACGCCACAACCCGACGAGGGTTATGTAAGCGGCATGACGCTCCGGGCCTAGGCGGAGCAGTGCCATTGAATACTTAGCGGCGAAGGAGTATATGGAGACTCTCAAACACTGGCCGGGCAGAGAATATAAGATTCACGCAAGGTGTGTTTCTCCATCCGCGTTTCTTTCATCTCGCACTCACCTCATCTTCAGCGCACACTTCTCCATCGATTTACATGACCCAATCTGGTCCATCTCACGCGACTACACCACAACCTTCAGCCTCACTTTCAGAGCAATATGTTCAGGATTGTTTCCATAGCTATCTCAAGTCCTCCCTCACACAAGCAAAAGCCGAAAGGCTGCTTGGGACTGACATCTTGTCCAGCGCAGAGGCAGACCTCATGATCACAGGTCAGTTCTTTTCCTCTGCCTTACGCAGTAAAACTTACAGGCGTTATCCGCATTCCTTCCCAGGACCTGCGCTCTGCTTATACTTTGCTGCGCTCCGTTCCACCACGGACCCTCCTTCGGTTCCCCTTCCCCGCCTTTCCAAGGCCACCACAGCCCCCACAGACCTCTCTCTCGCAAACTGCCCAGAGGTCTTCCGTCCGTTCCTCATCATATGGTCACAATCCGTCCCCGCGATCCAATCCCTCCCTCCAGAACACCAACACGATCTCGCACGCGTTATATGCAACCTTTCACCTCTTTCCAACCCACCAAACCTTCGCCTCAATGGTATCGCAGCAGATTTACGCGCTGTAGCCATTGAAATAAGCATGAGACGAACTTTCCAGGACCGCTACGCACACGACTTACAAGCAGCCATCGACGCCGGAAACAGTAACAGTCTCCAAATCAAGGCTTCCTTCGTCCCTCCACCAATATACCAAGACCAGAACCCACCATCCTCCCCACTCTCCACTCCACCTCCCTTGCCCAACCGCCCGAGATCACCGAGACCACCACCCAAGTCCCCACAGATCCAAAATCCCGATAACGATAATGAGTACCAAGGCACGTCTACTAAATACCTCAACCCGATTCCTCCGGAAGATCCTTATACCCCTACTCCTACTTTCTTCACTCCTAATGCTCCAGCTATCGAATTCATTCGTGAGACTCTATACGCCGCTCTTGCCGATGTCCTCGAACAAAAACCGACCATTCGTCGCTTACTCCGTTCGAACCCTCCAAGAGCTTATTTTGCCGCCGTCGCGTTTGCCATTTTGGATGTCGCAACTTATTCTACGACTCACACTTATAACGAAAACCCGTCGATTCGAGGTGTCCTTGGAAAACAACTATTCTTGTCGGAATGTCCTGCGGAATTACGGCCGTTTATGAAAGAGCTGTGTGATATTGGGAAACAGGCGAGAGATATGACCGAGGAGGATTCTCTGGCCTCTGTACAGGCTATGCAGCAGGGAAAGGATCTTCCGGCGCCACGGTTGGACAGGGCTCGGGATATTCTGGAGGGAGGCGTTGGGTATGCGTACAACGAAACTGTCAACGGCGCTCATCGTCGTCAGCGGTCGAGAGGCGAGGAGACTCGCTTTGAGTTGGACTCGGCGACGATGGATCCAAGGAGACGAACCACGTCTACGGAGAACAGGGCTGTTGCGTTCGCGAATAGGATTAACGCGTTGGCTCTTGGGATGACCAAGTTGAGGGCATTCAAGGAGAGGCAGGAGATCGTGTTCAAAGTCTTGATTGGGGTTGTTGGCTAATCCGAACTTTGAGATTTGTTGGACTCGGATGTGTACCTTATCACTTATTGTAGCATTCGATGCTTTTTGTATACCTAGTTTTCTTATTCCCGCCGGTGGATGTCATGCTAGACGTTAACACACAAATGGATACTACTATACGATACAAGAAAACAACAATGTCCGATCCCATCCTCTAGAGATCCAGAGAGGCGGAAAGTAAGAAACAAATCCTCCGTCCAATAGCAATACACCGAATACGAAAATAATGCCTCTCGTCAAAATCACTGAAAAGAAGAATTAAGTCAAGGCCACATAGTGACTGCAACAACAACAACACGCACATTCGACATAAGTAAATGGATCTTCTTAGCTCCCCCCTGCTCGAACGGTCTGAGCCGAAATTCGATCGAGGGCTCTCTGGCGACGTATCTTTGCAGCGCGCAGACACATCTCCCTATGGCCTCCTTCCTCCCAGTCCCTGAATTCCAAGAAAATGACATCAGAAAAAGCGACTCCAAAAGAAAAGAAAACTGCACGCACTTGCGCTGGCACGCTTCCCCACAATACATCGTCACTTTGCATCTCCTACAATACTTCAACGGATGATAAGGCTTATGTCCCGAACAAGCACAATAAGCCCAACAACACCCATACGACCTCGGCAACTTCTTCGCAGAAGCATTCGAAGTATTACCATCACCATCATCACTACCTTCTTCCATGAGCCCTCTCAGCTTCCTCCTCTCCTCATCCAACGTCGTCGTTTTATTCGCCTCCGACAATCCACAGAAGACACCAAACTCGTCCCAGGCTTTGATCCCTTTGTTAGCGAGTATGCTTCGACTGCTAGCTCCTTCGATCCCGGGGATGATCATCCCTTCGTGGGATCTCTCGGGTTCTTGGAGCCCTTTGGAGAGTTTGTCGCGGATGATGCCCCAGCTTCTGTAGCAGCAGGCGTAGAGGTGTTGTTTGAGACGGGCGAGGCGTTCGCGTGGCCAGAGGAGGGTGAAGAGGATGTACCATCGTAGGGCGGAATTGGCGAAATCTGTGGATGATATTCAAACTGGGATTGTTGTACTTCGTGGGGAAAGTTGACTTACGACAGTCACTCTCGTTGTCCTCGTTGATGGCGTTAACGAGGGCATGTCCTAATAATACAGGTAATTGTGTTTTGAGAGTTCGCGCCAAAACGAATGCGGTTGTTTCTACTGCCGTCTGGGGCCGTTCAATCAGGTTCCTGGGTTTCCGAATATCAAAGTAACACAGATTAAACTTTGAGATTTGCAGCAACGAAATTCATAATTAAGGCACCTACCAACATGTCCGTACCGCCAATTGAAGAGTCGATGTATCATAAGGTGGCCCGCGAGAACATATTTGCAGTTGACAAGACAGAAACATGTTCTCCAACACCCCGATTCCATAATAACTCCCAATCCGTCGAGGCGGGATAGTTAGAGCATGACGAGACATCCCATGAAGGAACACGAGAGATGCTTTTAGCGTCAACTCTTCGTAATCGTTGCATGCCTGGAGGATCGGGAAGAACTTGCACAACAATTTGTCAGGTTCTATGCAACTTGGATCTGTATCGCTCAATGTGGAGTCTAGGAGAGCTTGTATGTCCGAGTCTTTGTTCATTGTGACCCATTTGCAAATCACAAGGAGTTGCGAGTCTTGCGAAGAATGACCAGGGCGTAGGTATACCCAATGGTACAACAGACAATCTACGATCATCGACGACTTTGGTGGTGGAAGGTCTCTGTTCAGATTCTAGTAAGATCTCCATAGCATACAGGCAAAAACGCAGACCACGTACAGCATAGTCGCATAGAGGAAAAACATCGACATCAAGCAAATGCCAACCTCGGTTGGAGCACCACAATCGGGTTTGCGATTCACCCCAAACTGGAGGTACAGCTCGCGCTCATTCTCAGAGCACAGCAGCAGCGTACGGTGCTTCCAAATTGCCATGGCAAAATCTGGAGCCATGGCGAGATATCGGCGCGCACATTTCGTCAATATAGGATGCGCTTCATCGGCCATGAAGCGTTGCAGCCCTTTGATGCAGCCTTGGAGGCTTTGGAACAAATACGTTAATTGCGCGAGGTGCTGTATGCACATGGGCGTCATCAGTATGGTGAACAATAGCACGATCCCAAGGGCCTCGTACACTCATCTTCGTCCCATGATACTCACCTGAAGTTCATCAAAAACCGTAAACCTCTTCTCCAAAAACCGATACGTCTCCATATTCGACGCAATCTCCAGAACAGTGTCCAAAATCCCATTCGCCACGAAACCAAGAAAAGCCTCCCGATCAGCAACGAGATTGATCAGTCTCAAAACAGCATGCAAAATAGCATCTAAATTCGGGTCATTGCCAAAGAATCCCCGACGAAGAGAGATCCCCACGATTTGCGGGTTATTCTTGAATAAGTTGTAGTAATAATTTGTCAGCGGTGGTCCCCGGCCTTCCAAACCTGTACCAGCAAGTGGATCTGGAAGAGAGGCCCCGTTCATGTCGTCAAGTCCACCTGCAGAAGATACTAGGTAGGATAAAGTGTAGTAGAGTCTCTAAGAGACCTGCGGGCAGTGGATGTGAACCGGAGTCAAGGCAAGGATAATTGGAAAGGGTCCAAGGACCACCTTGAGGACATCGCTCCTTGTGAGCGTGGGTATAATTTGGGCAGATGGTCGCTTGAAGCTTTCCTTGTCAGGAATATAATTGCCAGCATCAGTGCATGAGGTTTTCCAGGATGTACCAAATGAAGAATATGGTTTCGAAAGAGGGATATCGCAAAACGGTGCCTTGGTGGCAAAGTGTAAGTTGAGCAATTAGTGCAGACCTCTCATCCAGTCGTTGATCCAATCCAATCAGATCCGTGGAAACGAGATTCCATTTTCATCAACGCCCTGGCGAGTTGTGGTAGCCAATCTCGACGATGCGTTGAACATTCCACGAGTGTAGCAGAGCTGAATGGATAATGGTATAACTGAACAGCAAACGACATTATAGGACTAAATCGACGAGGAGGGAAAGGACAACAACGACCAGAGACACGACACGACACGACACAAATCGCAATCCAAACACGATCCAACTGGCGCAGCCTGACACAGATAGATATGCTATGATACAAGACGAGACGAGACGAACCAGTTGCGAGGGCAAATTATACTCAACTACAATACGATACATGTACGCCCAACAGGGATGCAACCCAGACCACCGTATATCGAACATATTTCACATTGCTTCAGTACGTTTCTACCTCTGCTGTAACGTTCTATTTTTGGTTTGTCTGGAACAAAGGTCTATCGGGGTAGCTCTGCAGATGTGCCCATACCGCTGACACTTGTGATATACGACCCCCAGTCGTCCCACCTAGAACGGAACACGTCAGTCCATTGATATAGATGAGGATCAAAGAATACAACACGTACTCGAAGCCGGCAGGAGCATTAGACCATATGGCCAGAGTATCCGGGAACGGTGCACCAGCAGGATCACCCATAGACTCTCCTGTATGGGATCCTCCTGTGTGACCTCCAAGTCCGGACATTCCACCCATATAACTTGTGTAATCGGGTTGATTGGATGGTCCAGGATTTGACTGGGATGGTGGAAGAGGCTGCTCGTAGAGTGTGGGTGGCATGGCAAATATCGACGCAAGATTGGGGTCCAACCCCGCAGATGCAGCAGCCGCTGCAGTCGCCGTAGCAGGGGCACCTTGAGTATTCCCCTGCATCGTCGACATCATTGGATCTGATTGCCAATTCTGGATATCACAGAACCCATGCAAGGGAACTCGACCCAACTCTTCAGTGTACATTGGCAGACCATAACCAGCACCCGTCGATGACGGGTCTGGTGACGCGTTAGATAAGGGGCTTGGGTACCCTTGAGGTGTCGGTTGACTGTGATGGTGATGGTGTGCATGCAAGTGATCTCGGGCGACACGTTTCGAGCCTGCGATAGTACGTGGACCCTCGGGGACAGATGATTGTGAAGACGGTGACATGGCAGCGGGAGACGATCCCGCACTCAGTGTGGTATCAGAATCACGCTCCCGTTTGTTGCTCGGAGCGGGGCTTGGCTGGGGCAGAGGCAAGTCCCCAACCGAGGCCAACTCATAAAGGACATCCCTGATTGCGACGTGTAGGTGAGCCCGAATGCCCGAGGGACGGGGACAGAGGGTACGTACCATAATCGGCCGGCAGTATGCCATCTATCAAGGTATCATGGTACGTGATCGGTGAGTGATAAACAGATCAATAAGTAATCATAGAACCTACCTAGGCTCCAGCGACTTGAGCATCTTCATACACTTGTAGACATCTTCCATCTCCTTCGCAGGATCCGTTGTCAGACCAGACTGCTTCCCTCCCCATATGTTCAAGAGCAAAACGATACCACACGTGAATAGAACCATCTTGATAAGGTGGGAAAGATCAGTGGAGAAGCAAGGGACGATATTGTAGATCATCATACCTGGTTTGCAAATAAGACAGTACTTCCCCGCTGGAACGGTTTGTCCAAGACATGAGTGCAAGACCTGGCGGCGTTGGTGCAGATGGCAAGGGACGGGAAAGAGAGAGGGGATGGTTTACGAGGGGATGGAATGAAGGGCCGATGGACAGCGATTTGTAATTGGTAGTAGTGTGCGTAGAGGTACGCTGATTGGCTGAGGTAAAGCATACTTTCTCGATTGGGATCCCATCGTACTGCACAAATGGTTCCACTTTTTGTCAATAGCAGCCAAGAAAACAATAAACTCAGGACATACGATGTTCAGGGACAGAGTCGATCCATTTATTCAATGCCGAATCGAGTTCGGCCACAATATGTTGTTCCCACTGAGGACCAACAAAGCCGAGAAGAGCTTTTGACTTGTTGATTGAGTACTGGTGGTATTGTCAGAACTGCTACCGAGTGCAGACATCTCATAGGTACTTACGATGGTTCGCAAAGCAAACGCAAGGATCTGGTTGAGACGGAGGAAACAGTTGAAGAACGTGATCTTGGATGGTTGGCCGCCAGGTTGCTTAAAGGTGACGGTGTTGTTTTCAATCTCCCAGAATTCGTCATCACACTCGACAGGGAGTTCGAGATCAAAACTGATGGCGATGGGAGTGAGACAAGAAAAACGACGGGAGAATGTGATCAAACTGACTCTTCATCTTGTATGGCGCACGGTCGACCGAGCATCATACTCATGACACGATCCATGGATACAAGGACCCTGAATCCAAGGGCGGTTAGAGGGCGGGTGAATAAATGGAATCGTAGATTTATTACCAAAATGCTCGCTTCCATAACTCTTCGTCAACGGTGGAGATAGTGTTGTACACCTTCCGCCGATGTGCACCAACATCTTGAGCGAGTCGAATTCCAACGCCAATGACGGTCCAACAAGCCTGAGGCGCAGATGTTCCCTGAAGGAACACCGCGGTTAACTGGACATGAAGAATTAGCCGCTGCGACTCTCCTGATGACCAGTAACCTGGGAGACTCGGGTACGTACACAACAAATCTGAAGATCATACAATCTTGGGGCCGCCAGGAGAGATTTCCTGACGAGCTGGACCTGCCTGAACCACTCCCAGCCCGAGGAATGTGTGGAGTCGCTTCCCTCGAGAAAAACTCGAGGGTCATCGGAGAACCGGGAACCACAGGCACAAACCAGAAGTACAGTGGAGCCAAAGCCTTCTTCTTTGAGATGTAGACCCTCAGCTATTCCCCTCTCAAAGGTTGGACGGTGGAGCAGTGGCATGTAGTCATTGACATTACGGAAATATAGCTCAATGAGTGCTGGCATGAGATCATCAGGTGGGAAATTCTGGTGAGGGTATTCAGGTTGTAGCGTCTGATTTATCCACTAGAGGAAAGGGAGAATATCAGTATTGAACTAGAGTGGACGATGGGAGTTGAACTGACGGGATGGATCCCCCAAAACTGTGGACGTTTGGAACGGAGTAACGGGACACGCGATCTATCTTCCTTCTTGGGCATCTCGGTCCCCGTGAACTCATGTTTAGCTTCAATGGCAGTCTGAATAAACATGATACTACTCGACTTTCCAAAAAATCGCATTTGGGCCGGGTTAACCTGCATCTGTTTCAGGCTATTGGTGAGGGTACGTTGGGAGATGATTTCATCATCACTTGGGGGAAGGTCGTCCGCGTCTGCATTGGGAACCTGGGGGGCGACAGCAGTGGACGAGGATCCCAGGGCGTTTTGGGATTTGTCGGGTAACCAGATATCTTTTTCGAAGGTTCCGCCCAATTCTTGGGAAAAGTCCGCATCGGGACAGAGCTTTATAAGGCGCTCAGTAGGGCAGAGGGACATAGGAGGTGGGTGCTGATACCCACCTTGTTCAAGAGGGACTCCATTTTCTGGAGCCTGTTCTCGAGGCTCTCAACATATCTGGGGAAACAAGATTTGACTGTGGATACGGATAGTCGCTGCATGGGTGCTTACCCTTTGGGGGGACCGCGTTTCTTGCCAGCAAATGCCTTAGACGGACGCTGAGACATGGACATGCTGATGGAGGGCGTACCTTTGCAGCCTCCACATATGTACAGTCGAAGTTATACGTCACACAATTGGAACACCTGTGCCCAGGCATTTGACCGCCATCGCCTCGTGGAGAGTCAACTATAGCTCATTGAATGAGAGAATTGCATCTGAAACTCACATCGAACTGGGAAATAGCGGTCGGCTCTCATGGTTGCTTAGTGAACAGACAGGGAACATACCTTTCTTTCTTCTGCAAATATCACAAGCTCTCTGTACGCGTCTCTTCTTGAGGGCTTGAGATGCAAGCTGCTCTGTATCCTCTTCGGCAGATGACATCCGGGGAGATCAAAGCAATAACTTCTAGTGACGGAAGATGATGGGGTCTTGAGCCCTGGGGACCGATCGGGCAGAATAGCAAGGGCCGAGGACGACCGTGCGCAGGGCGGGGGGATGGGGGAGAGTGTAAGCAAGTACAGGCAATAAAAGCGATATCGGCGGGAAGCAAGCAAGGATGGTGGCGGGTGGAGGATACTTATGTCAGAAAGTGGCAATCACTCTCACGAATAAACAACCGCAGCAACTCAACACCGCACAGTCAGCGAACACTATTTAATCCCAGGTGAGCAACAGAACTCACCACAGAGTCGTACGGTATGACAAGACAGAGCAGAATGAACCTTTGTGCAACAGAGAGCGCGGGGAGAACGGCCAAGCGGCACCCTGGCTTACGCATCGACTCTCGGCGGTAAACTCACTCTCTCACGACAAACGGTACTCTAGATCCATCACAAAAACCTTGCTCTTCCCCTTGGCCTTATCAAGTACGTAGATCAATCTTTATTTCACCTCTCGGTCGTTCACTCCTGCCGAGAGGTCTAGACAAATCAGGTATAACAAGAACATACACCCAACAAATCATACACCTTCCACCTCATCCTCTATTCATTCAATCCACAGGTCCGCAGCTGAAACCCGCACAGCATAATGCTATCCCTGATTTTATCAGTGTGTCACAACAACCCCCTCCTTATGGCATTAGACATGTCTGTGGAACACGAGGATATCTGGGGCATCACAGCGAGGATTCTTGGGTGTTCGATGCAATCCGAAACGAACATTCCATGTAAAAATACAGCCCCGTCTCAACCAATCCCTGCAGCTTCTGCAGTTATAGTGGGGACCCATGATCAAAGAAACTCAAACACATGCCGCCCTGCCGTCATTTAATATTAACACCACGCCAAAAAAGTGATGACAAAGCCTCTCAAAAGCCCGATTCCACAGGACTTATGAACAGACATCCCGTTCTTGGTCTCCGAGTCGCAGTTTTCTGTCAGCTATCCAGCGGGTGGGATGGCAGGGTGCATCAAATCAACAGACCTGAACGAGAAAAAGAATCACTGGATACACGGCAAAACGTGACGGCTCCGAAATTTTGCCCCACCAGAGGCAACCTCGAACCTTCACTTGACTCGAAGTCGGATCCGAAAACTCGCTCGAGTGGCCCGCGTTCACTGTCGAGTCAAGTATCCGTATCCCGAGACCCGCTCCTTCGATGGCAGACACACCACCCTCGCTCCACCAGGCTCGTACTTTTTTCTCCGCGTCCTGTGCACGTAACATCCTCACCTTTGTGAACGTACAATCCCAGAGAAACAAATTTGCAGTACTACTACACAACGACCCTTGGGAAATTTCTCCGGAGCCCAACCTCCGTGGTGAAATCACCCAGACGCGATAGATGACCACGGAATCTTTTCCAGCCTTCCCATAAAAACAAAGTTCACGGTTATAGGGCGAACTTCTTTCCCGGACCTCCTGGCAGAAGGCGGTGCGGTTCACATACTACCGAACGTTCATCGTCAGGGTCGCAAAAGAACTGTGAGTATAGTACAAAGAGTTGGATGCTTCGAGGGACGATATGGACAATACTGGTCCCTCCCGCAGCGGCCGTAGAAGCCGCAAAGGGCTGCGGGAGGAGCAACAGCCCTCACGAAGGGTCGGATTCCATATGGCCAGAAAGTCGGCAAGGTAGTTTCGAAAGGCTTGACCATCCCAACGGCCAGCATGTAGGTTCATGAGATGGGTATCCAAGTGAAATTTTTGACACCTCAAACGAATGTTTGTTGATTGTGAAGAGTGATCGTCAGAAGAGATGGTAGAAAGATACTTCTTCTTTCACCTTGTATTCATGCGTCTTCGTTCAATCTTATGGTCCGCAGCGAGGGTCGGTGCAATATCGTTGAGCGCTGCGGTCGTCTTCACTAGTGCCCGCAGCGAACATCCAAGGTACATTATGACCACTGCCAATAGGAGGCCCGACCGCTTAAACTTGAAGATGGCCATCTCGGACAATCTCTGCGGAATCGTACTGCGGCTACTCAAATTCATCAAATCGCCCTGCGACCTCGTTTGCTTCAATATCCAACCTGTTCAGCGTGTAGACCTGAATACAAGGCCCCAAACGACTCGGAAGACCGAAGAATTTGGTCTGCGGCGAAAGCACTGGGTAAGTGAGACCGCAAAGGCACGCTCTCCCCGAGGCTCGCACTTCCGAGCCACAGCAGACGTCAGGAAGTAACTCGGATCGAGTCTATTCAAACTTCCTCGGCTAATTGTAATCCGAAAGCGAATGTACATTATTCTCTAGATATGCCAGGACCAAACGTCGATTTCGGGCGCATACGCATGGACTGGGTGATGCTCAAACCCTCCGTGAGTACCCAGACCCAACAATTGACCAATCTCATCCCTATCCGCATCATTCGTTACACTTATCGCAAGAACCCATCTCGTCGCATTTCCCCAATTTCCGTTTAACCCCGTCAAACTCTTCTTCACATCCAACCACACCTTGTCCGTGAACTCTTTTGGAGAGTCCGTCGGGACTTTACACTTCATCTCTACGCTGGCAGGGTTCTGCCCATGGGCTTGGAATACTAGATCGGCGCGTTGCCCTCCAGCGTTGTAGACGTGCTGTTCGGGGCGCGCTGTGATTGCGCCTTGATAGTTGACGTTGAAATAAACGGCCCAAGCTCCTTGCGCCCATCGCTCGTACCCGCCATCCCACTGCGGCGCCCACTCCATGCCTCTTTCTTGGTTGAGCCAATTCTCGATGAGGGCGATGGGATCAATATTCGCCATGATGCGAAGTTTGTGCCTAGTAGATGGAGGTATGAGAGACGGGTCAAGTCGACGATGGGGTAAGTGGGATTCAATCATCTCACCTCGATATTTCGATGTAGGGTGTAGATGGGGCTCTGAGGAAGGACCACCATCTCATTGACGGTATTTATGCTCCCTCTTTCACAGGCGCGGCCGTACCATTCTTGATACACGTCGACGATCCACCCTACCAATTGGAGCGTAGTGGGAGCCGTACCTTTAGTAGCACGGACGAAGGTACGGTGCGACGTCATTGTAAGCATTCATCGATATTCATGTTGGTACCTAGATCGATCGGCAACCAAATACTCCAAAGATGCGTCAAATGCCCGTATGCTAGAGTCACAACAAGCCCCATTGTATGCGAATCCCTATACCTTCCTCATTCTAAGACTACATTTATCTAGATCCTCAAGAACCAGATATCGATAGGAACAGCTGCATACGCATTGACTTGGGAGTGTTCAAAGTTTCCCTCAGTACCCACAGCCAATAGCTCCTGGATCCTCTGCCTCTGCTCCGCATTTGTCACACTTAACGCAATAACCCATCTTATCGTATTCAAATTCGTCCAATGGTTGTTCAACCCCGTACGACTCTTCTGCACATCCAACCACACCAGTCCGGCGAACTTCTCAGGGGAATCCCCATGGACCTTGCACTTCATCTCCACGCTAGCAGGGCTAAATCCTTGTGCTTGGAAAACGAGATCGGCGCGTTGTCCATTATCGTTGTAAACGTGTGGTTCGGGCTGAGCCGTGATGGCGCCTTGATAGTTGACGTCAAAATATACCGCCCAAGCACCTTGAGCCCATCGTTCGTATCCACCATCCCATTGCGGTGCCCATCGCATGCCTCGTTCTTGATTGAGCCAATTCTCCATGTAGGCGACAGTATCGATCTCCTGTGCCATGGCGCGAGCGGGTGTCTAATCATTGGGGATGTCGGGCAGCAAAGATCAACTTGGCCACTTGGTAAGTAGAATTCAACTCTCTCACCTCAGTTTGTCGTTCCAAGTGTGGATGAGATGGGGTCTGAGAAATGACCCTCAGCTCGTCGACGGTATTTATATACTCTGTTTCATAGGCCCGTCCCATTCGGGATGTGCGTCAACGCTCCGCCCAACCAATTGGAGCTTGATGATAGTCGTACCCTTTAGCAGCACGGACGAAGGTACGGTGCGATGTCATTGTAAACATTCATTGGTAGAGTGCTTTTCGCTAGTCCCTAGATTGACTGGCAGCTAATTGACCCAGAAACGCGGCACATACTCGACAGATATCGACGATCTCTCATATCCTGTAATCATGAAAAGGTTGATGTGCGAGGCTTCTTTTGCCCTTCTCATTCTAAGACTACATTTCTCTAGATACTCCAGGACCAGATATCGATAGGACCAGTTGCATATGCATGAACCTCTGAATGTGCAAAGCCCCCTTGGGTACCCACAGCCAGGAGTTCACCAATCTTCTTCCTCTCCGTATCATTAGGCGACACACTCAACGCAATCACCCATCTCGTCGTATTCAAGTTAGCCCAATGTCCATTCAACCCCGTCTTACTCTTCTTCACATCCGCCCACACCTTATCCGTAAACTTCTTTTCATCGTCGCCGCTGAGCTTGCACTTCATCTCCACGCTGGCAGGGTTATGCCCATGAGCTTGGAACACGAGATCGGCGCGTTGTCCATCAGAGACGTAGACGTGCGGTTCGGGCTGCGCTGTGATGGCGCCGTTATAGTTGACGTCAAAATATACGGCCCAAGCGCCTTGTGCCCATCGTTCGTATCCGCCATCCCATTGAGGTGCCCATCGCATGCCTCGCTCTTGGTTGAGCCAATTCTGAATGAGGGCGATAGGATCGATAACTTGTGCCATGGCGCGAGCGAATGTCTAAACACCGAAGATGGTAGGTACCGGTAACAAAGGTCAGCACCGTAATTTAGTAAGTAGAATTTAGTCCTCGCACCTCGATGTATCGTTACGGGATGTAGACGAGATGGGACTCTAAGGGAGGGTCTTCATCTTGTCGATGATATTTATACGCTTTGTCCCATAGGCCCGACCGTACCATTCTTGATGCGCATCAACGCTCCGCCCCACCAAGTGGAGCGTAGCGGTAGCCGTACCTTTTAGCAGCACGGACGAAGGTACAGTACGGTGCGAGAGCATTCATCGATATCCCTGCTAGTCCCTGGATTGATCAACAACTAATTACTCCAAGAGATGCGGCATATGCCCGACCAGTACCAATACAGTAACATCGGCAATATTGTCCACCCTTCTCATTCCTCACGCTTCGCCCAATTCCTCGACTCCTCAGATCCTGAGACCTTCGCTGCTCAAACATTTCCATCGAGTTTCTTTATGTATCTCCCCCATATTTCGATTACTTGTCGGCTCGCCCGGAAAGGGCAGCTTCGCGCCCATGACAATATGAACCGGGTGTTCAACAGAAGCCAGCTACTGTACTCCCGGCGCCATGCTTCGCAAGGACAGACGGATGAACCACGCGATGTCATTATGACCATTCATCAAGCAATAATTGATCATTGAAGCATCCGTTCCTGTTCCTACGCGACAACAAACGTGATCGGGTGTTCGAATTCCAACCAACATAGGATTTGCGTCTTCCCCTATATGGTGACCGTACGCACTGCGTAGCTTGAGTCCTTGTTCTTAGACTCATCATCACATGCATCACATCTTGTCTTGCCCGTTTAAGTCGAAGCAATGCTTGTAAACTGTAATGAACACAGGGCCTCGACCCAATACAATTAACACTCAATTAATGAAAGGAACAGGCACCACAAGCTTAAAGCACGCATCACGAATCCATATCCAAAGCGGTGAAGCGGGTCCAAAAGTGAAGTGTACAGGAAGTACAGTAATTACAGTGAGTAACAAGAAGTTTCCACTCGCGACATGCGGCATGGCAATGTGTACAAAAATACATCGCGTCGGCCCAAGCTCACCTCCGACGCGTGAGTCGACGGCAAGCTATTTATATCACAGAACCCAAACACTCAAAAAATAACATGAAAATATTACATCACCATTTCTCGTTCCTCAATTCGTGTATGCAAGAAACAACGAAACGGCAAAACTTAAAAATTCAAAAGCACCACCAAAGGCGGCGGCACCAAAAAAAAAAAGCAACCAAGCAAACGGTAAGGTAAAAACAAAAGAATGACCAAAACTAAACTAATTGACAATTGGGTAAAGACTATATAACCCGTACTACGGACCGACCACCAATGCTATAGGTACACATTATGTTATGTACAATGTGGATTGTGGATGGACGAATCGATGCTTTGAGGGAGCCGCAGGAGACGCATGATCATGAGGAGTAAAAAAAGCTCAAGCAAGACATGACCGAGACCGGGGTGAGGGGAAAATGCCAAGTAATGCAGAGTCAGAATACACAAATGAAAAGCGAGAAACGAAAAGAAGAAAAAAGGAAGCACAAAAGGATCGAAAAATAAACCCGGACCAGCAAGGTAAAAAATGACCCTCCGAGCAGTGCATGCGCAATAGATACAATACAAACAGCAGGAGAAAAAAAAAGAGGTGGTGTGTTTGAGTTTCGGAAGCAAAACGGCAGGATGCGAGTGGGCGGAAATCGAGAATCATATGGATACGTATACGACTCATACGAGTTTAGGTAATGAGGACGCTGGGGATGGGGATGGGGATAGAGAAATCCAAACGGAAGTGCGACAATGAGAGAGTGTGAGGAGACCAGGGCGAATTAGTTGCGTTGGCTAAGATTGCGTTGGAATGATGGATGATATGCAATTGGACGTGGAAAGCAAGAGCCCAATGAGGAGATGAGAAAAGAGTAGAAAGTGAAGCGAAAGAAGAAACCAAACCAGAACCAGAACCAAAACCGATACCAAAATCAAACCAAGAGGAGGGTAGAAACACGAGAACGAACAAACGAACGACAATGCCAAAGACTAACAAGTCAGTCATGATGCAATACTAGTACTACAAGGATGATGCGCGAGACCTGAAAACGAAAGAAAGAAAGCGAACGAGTGAGGGAAAGTCCTTCGAGAACTCTCGGTCTGGGGATACCCAACGACCGAGCCAAGCCTACCATCCCGACACGTGGTATTCATCCGCCCAAGTCCGATTCCTAACGAGAGCAGCACGAAGCCTTTCCTTCTCTTGCTGAGGATTGAGCTGTTCGCGCGGTCTGTTAGGATCCGGGAACGGTTGTCTCTTTCTGCTAATAAACCGTTCCCACAACATATTTCGCCTCAGACCTTCAGGCAACTCGGCAGCGAGCATCACCCTTTTAGTTGTTGAAGAGTCCGTCGGTCTGGTAGGAGCAGGGAGATTGTATGGATAATTCAAGATATCGGGAGCTGTCGCGATACTCGTTAATCCAGGTCGTCCCGTTGGTGGACATGGAGGTAAATCGTTTAGAAGCTGAGAAGAGTGACCTTCTGAAACCGTTGGAGAAACTGGAGCTGGATGCCAAGATGATTGACCCCGCAGCTTTGGAACCAGGCGCCGAGGATCTCGGCCATGCGTTGCTGTAGACGAACCCGGAGCTGGTTCAGAAGGGAGGGAGGAAGATTGACCTTGTTGTCCCGCAGGTGGTACTGAGGCTGGACGAGGTGAAACCTTGGAGGATTCATCCTGAGGTGCTGGGGCCGGAAGCGGAGCAGGGACCGGCGCGTGAATTGGAGCAGGAGCTTGAACAGGAGCGGGAGCTTGAATTGGGGCGGGAGCTTGAGTTGGAGCTCGGATTGGGGCGGGTAGAATAGGGACTTGAGTCAATTGCCCTTGAAGTCCTGCTTTTCGGCGTCGATTAGCATCAGCAAGTGCATCGAGCTTCTTCTGCGCCACGGTCCACGATAGCGGGATGGCATTCTCAGGGTTTTCACTATCGCTATCATCTTCCATCTCCTGCCCTTGCGGACGGCCCCTTGGTCGATAACCAGACAGAGAAGGCCCACGAGGAAGGTGCGGAGGGATTTCAGGGATGTCGGTCTCGGGAGGAGGCGCAACACTTTCCGGTTCGGGCGCCTGTTCGACTGGAGGTGCCAACACCTGTGATTGCGCCCGCACTAATGCATCACGATACGGATGATTGGGCGGGAAGGCAGCTGGGTTGGGATTCAACAGCTGCGAGAGCAGACCGGACTGGGTTCGGTTGAGATTAGAGTACGAACGCTTCGGGACTTTGACAAACATTTCCCGTTGACGTTGAGCTTCCTCGGCAGCTTGTTTCAGCCGTGCAGCTTCCTTCTGCCTTAGCGCATCCTCCTTCTCATCGACACTGTTATCCTCCGAAGCCCATTCCGAATCGTCCGAATATTCAGTCTCGTATTCGGATTCCACGCCTTCAGAATCATTCTGTTGGGTGGCCGCGGTCGAAGGACCTGCCGTATTCCCGACAGTGGATGGTACCCGGACTTTGGATTGGGGAGGAGCAGTGACAGGTTTCGGCGGAGTGGCAGGCCGAGGGCGTGGGACAGGTTGGTCACGTTGGTCAACGGGCGCTTTCGCAGGAGCAGCTACGCCCTTGGATGCCCCATTGGTTGAAGCTGATCCAATCTTGAATGCCGCTTTTTTCGATTCAGAGTGCGCATTTTTGCGTTGGGCAAGTTGTCGCTGAGTCACTACTCGGGAAGCGGTAGTCCGAGATGGGGCGTGTCGTACGATTTCCTTTCTTCTTCCTACGCCCTTTCCTAAAGGGCGACGGGTCGAAGTCTGGTTCCTCACACCGTCAGACTTGATGTGACTTGATGTGCCACTGCTCGGACTAGGTTCTGGAATGCTGCCCTTCCCCGCGGACTGTTCCTCGTGAGATGAAGGGGCAACATCAGGAGAGTGGCGCTCTGGGGAACCGGAGTTCTTGAGAAAGCGCCTCCGATCTGAAGGTTTCAATGTCGCATCGTTATGGTCGGAGGGTGGTACATCTGGACTAGGAGGCTGGACAAGTTCATCCTGGTTCGAAGGAATCTCTGGTGTCTCCGGCTTTGACCGGGCGGAGGACGAAGACGAAGAAGATGAGGATGAGTTGTGGGTATAGAACAGGGGGCGACCAAGAGGCTGAGGAGGTAGGAGAAATGCAGGAGCGGGACCAGAGGGAAGATCGAGGGCAGCCTGAGGTGGATGGGGTGTCGCCGGAGGGGTCGGATGGGGGGTCGGATTTACAATCACGACACGAGGGAAACCAAGAGTAGCAGGTGGGTCTGGTAGTCGCATTGTTGGCAAGGCGAGCACAGGGCGAGGGTGGACCAGATTGTGCGGAGAGTTGTTTGTGAGGGTGGGTACGGACGAATCAGTACCTGGGGAGGTAGACTTGGCTGCCGGGTGGGAGGTCGGGGGCGGGACGACGAGCTTGTCGGGGAGGAAGCCAAGAATGAAGGTACCGGTGCTAAGCCGGCGGGAGGCAGCAGAGCGTGAAGGGAGACCATGAGCAGATAGGACTGGGGAGTCCAAAGCAGAGTCGTCTAGAGGGGGAGAAAAGCGGTGAGTAATATCAGAGGGCAAACGAGGTGGGATAGTACCATGGGATTCGACTGTGCTATCATCTGAGATTGGTGTTATCGGACGGACAGCACTGCTGGATTCAGAGGGGGGAGGCGAGCGTGATCTCTGCGGGTGCTGGGAGAAACCCGCAGCCATCTCCTGAGACCAGAGCCGCCAGGAGAGGTTCTCGAGACGACGTCCATCCTTTAGGTTGGACTTGCATTTTGTAAAGACTGTGAAACACCATCAAGGTGATGAGTTGCGGGGAAAAAGGAGAGAGATGGGGACGTACCTGTCCACATTCCACGGAGAGCATCCTGGCCATCGAGTTCTTTCACTACGTCAGAGGCGACGGAAAGAATGGGAGAAGGAAAGTCGATCATTTGTGCCAGAGTATCGCGACCCGTCAGGCGGAAATGAGAGAGAAAGAGCCCGGATAAGGGCGGGATGTCTGGGACGAGATATGGCGGGTTTGTTGTCGCTGTTGGAGGGGTAGACGAGATGTGTTGTCGAGAAATGGCGTTGAATTGGAGAGGATGGTGGAATGAGAAAGAGAAAGGGAGGACCGAGGCAAGGACCGAGCAAGAGCAGTCAGCTGCTGCTATACGCCCGTTGTAGCCGGTCCCAGCATACCTCCAACCAATACGTCCAATTAACAGCCGCCCGCTCCCTTGTTTCCCGGCGTCTCTCATCTTCGCTTAGCGGTCCGTCCCACCGATTCGGAAATCATGCGCCAATCAGGCGGCATTCCCCGCTCCCTTCTCCTTTATAGGAAAGGGCGGCCACCATGGCTTGCCGTATTCCGCAAAAATAGTCCGAGACGCCCATCCCCTCCGGAGCGCCCGATTGTCAGGTGGACTGGTGCGATGTTCTGAACAAAGTCGCTCTCGCTGCAATGACGTGAAACTTCCCCGTCGCACTTCCAGCCTGGTCCCCATGACCTCCACACATTCAGCCTTCCCAATGACCAAGTCCGGCTACTCTCTTCAAAGCGCCCCATTCAGCTTTTGACCCGATCTCCTTCCTTCCCACCCCCATCACTCCGCTCAATGCCAGCTCGAGGATTCCCATCACATACCTCATAAACCCTTCACCGGCCTCTTCCTCTCAAAACTGTATCACACGTGTCATTTATCTTTATGAGCATCCACTATAGCCCGACATCTCCACACACGACTTGATCTTGATTAGTCCCTATATTCATCCCGCCCTGTATCTATCTCGTTGATTGTGGGGGCAAATCGCCTCCCGTGGCGGCCTATTTCGTTCTCCTCTCCCTCTCGAAACAGCTTCATCTCTTGTCCAGGCGTGTTTTATTCCAATTTTTCTTCAAAACCATACTAGCTCCGATACTCGCACCTCCAATTTTCCCAATCCCCATCCGTACCTGAGCACCATTCTTTCCAGATTCCTCCACCCCCTGCACCGACCCCCCGGCTTTCCGTAATCTCGGGTTTGTTGTGTGGACCCACTGCTACAAATAATTGCCATCATAGGTATCCCGAGGGAATTTCTCCGCCTCTTGTGTTCCTCCCACTCCCATTTCGCCATATGTTTATGTCGATCCTGCGACATTTCTCCCCCTCTCGGTCTATCGTATAATCATTCTATCCTTTCCGTCCTTTCCCGAAAACTGACCAACCAGACCGTCCCAATCGCGTGCTAATCCTCAATCTACCAAACACCACAACCGCAACTTTCCCGTACGGCCTTGCTCCGAAACGTTCATCCGACTCTTCCAGTCAATCACTCAAAACAAGACAAACTCATCTCTCCTTTCGCAACTCACCTCCTTCCTTCCTTGTTCGTCTCGGCTACTATAATCTACACGTTGGTAACTCTGGGCTGTGTGGTAGATGCAATTACTCCTAACAACAAACTAGATTCCAGGGGCGAAAAGGCCTCCGCTTTTCAGCCACCGTACCAAATACAATCCCCGTGGTTACAACCGGCCGGAGGCCAAGCGAATCGTCTGGCATCTTGCGGAGGCGTACCTCCAAAAGGCAATTCCCGACCGACCTTAAATCCCAGTTCCTGTTCTCTTCACTTTCGATCAACCCGGAACGGGACTTATTTATCATTCCTCTCTCCGATGCCTTATTCTCAGTTTCATCATCCCACCAGGTTGGCTGCCCCCATTCCGTCGCGGGAGCCAGCAAATCTCTCCTCATTTACCTCCAGGGCATCTTTTCCTCATTCCCCAGGGCGTAACTTGTCAGGTCGCGAAAAATAGGCTCGCACAGCGTGGCAGTTAGAGAGGTGCCCTTCCACCAAGGACAGCCGTCGTTAACCCCCTTTGGCCGGTTTTAGATAATTGTACCACCCAAAACAACCCGCTTTGACCGGCCTGCATCCAGCCAAGACACGGATTGCTTTGTTTGCATCGCCTCCTTTTCCAAACCACCAGGGAAACAACATGGCGCTACGTCGCATCTTCTTGGAGTTTCATTTGATCCGGATTTTCGCACAATCAACTCTCGAGGTCACGTCCCCATTAACCTGTTTCACAAGATCGAAAAACCATTACTCTGCAGTGTAAAGCATGATATACGCGTGTGATGTTGTGTAAGACAGACTTGGGGTTCTTTCAGCCTCAAGACACCACAACTCCGTTTGGTTACAGTATACGGATACTCAATGACTCCCCGTAAATACACTAAATCGAAAGCGGGTCAAATGAATGTTGGGGGGTCTTGGAATTATTCACTTTTCGCAGGCTTGGATGACTCGGTCAACGCCCTCCTCGTTGTTGCCGTGCTTTACCATTACGCAGCGCGCTCGACGCTCGCTTTCGGATTCCAGCTTCCGAAACGAGGTTTTTTTCGTCGGACTTTTTTGGGGGTTGGGGATGGCTCGATGATGTCCGTTAAGCTTTAAAGGATGGGTGATGTCGGTGGTGATGAGACGGCAGAGACCGAGGAAGAATACGAGAGACTGGGGATGGTGCATTTTCCCCTTTCGAGATGATACTTTAGTCCATTAGGGTTGAGGTATGCCTGCACGAGTACGAACGAAAAAAGAAAATCCCGGCGGATCATATCAGGATCAGGACTTAAAAGGAACAAGGAACCAAGCGAACCTTCGAACAACCTTTGTGCTGAGAACCGCATAAAGCAACACATGTCAAAAGAGAATCAGCAATCAGCAATCATAATACAGAATCCAGAGGATTGAATTGTGGGGAATACGTGGAAGAGAATAAGAGAGAAGACACCCCGGACTTGTGGACTTACTGGACATTTGTATAACTTTTCTCTGTCCCGTTTCTTCGGATTTGCAGTTGCTGGAAATGAATCGTGCGCGTGGGGATTCGAACGCGCGTACGCATGATGCCGAGTCGAGGAAGACGACGCACTAGCGCGCAACTTGGGTGGTGAGTATTTGAGCTTCACCACGGCGGAGGAACGTTTGCGATCCATGGGACTGTGGTTCCTTGTGCTCTCAGATGAACCGGAACTTGTTGCATGTGTGGACGGGTGCGCCGAGTGGGTTCCATCAACAGGTATCGAGTCGCTGTTGGCCGAGGTGGATGGGTTTGATGATTCTGATGAGGGCTGAGACGGGACAACAGTGGAGTTGGACATATTATAATGATCGTGGTTCCTGGGCGTTGTTGAATTGGAGCGAGGGCGACGCGCGGTCGATGGATCGTGCTCTTGGGCACCATAGGAGGGAAGAATGTCGGTATAGATACTTTGATTTCTCGAGGCGCGGGGCTGTGGGGACGGAAGAGGATCGGTGGTGACAGGGGCCTCCGGTTGAGTTGAATCTAGGTTTAGAGAAGGGTAGGGCTGCGGATAACTTATAACAATGCTTGAGAAAGCCTCGGGATGATCAAATGTAGGTCGTTTACGGTTTGATGAAGACGCGGAAGGGGTGATTGAGTTTGTGGTGGGAACAGGAGACGGGTAAATTGGTCGACCATCTCTCGCGATGACGACGACATGAGACTCTTCAAAGTGATCAAGCAGGTCGTGCAGTCCTGAAAGGTGGAGGCCACAACATAGAAAGCTTGAACACTAGAAGAAAGAAAGAGATGTGATATGAGCGCTTAAAGTTACCACAGAAATGTGAAGGAGTTGTGGGACTTACGAACTCCTGTTCGAGGGTGAATATGTGATCGTAAGTATGATCGAGATCCTCGGAATGGCCAGAGGCGATCATGTCAGTGGAGAACGGCAGTGGGGTGTTCGGCCGTGATTGTGACGAGTGAAGATGCGAGTAAAGTGGATGCAAGTGGCTGAGCCTGTGCGAACACAATCCAACTCTGGTCAGTTTCTGCATCGCAACATCCAAAATACAACATCTTTGGGTACAGAGGACTCACTCGAGGGGATCGTGGAGAGAAGGACACATGTCTACCTCGGGTATGGCTGTTTCTCGTTGCCCAATGTCCTGTCCTCGTTTTCCGGGGACCAGCCGGTCGGGTGTCGCTTGGGACGTGATTGTTGACGGGGTTAGAGAGAAGAAGAAATTTTGGACGCTCTGGCGGGGTAGCTATAGATATACCCGACCGCGTCAGTTTTTTGTCGAGAGGCTGTCTCCTAGCGAGGTCGTTGTAGGAGTAGAGGCTTGCGGGATTGGATGCAAGGAACCAGAGGAAGGTATGGAACCAAGAAAAGATATCAAGGATGCGGTCGCACGAGCGAGGTGGACGGAGAGGTCTGTTTGAATTGAAAATCAGATACGGGAGCGACGAGAGATCACTTGACTGTCCACACGGTGCACACGATGAGTATTTGTATGTCAAGTTGACCTCTTCGAGAAGGCAACCGTTTGAGAAGCTCCTGATGGGAGAGGGTGGGTTCGCTCACCTGCTATGTCCGCCCTTTTGCTTCAAGTTCAAGGCCCTCTGATCATGACTTGTGCCGAGTCAGGGTCGCCCTCATAAGGGACGGTGCCGAAAGTCTGCGTTAAAGAGGAAGTTGTGTCGATGGGTGGCAACAGATGTGGTCTTGCGACCAGGAATTGGGTCATATTCGACTGATCGCGCTGGGAGCATAGGGGCCATATACGATATGAGACGTTGGGCAGGTTGTGATCCTATCTGATGAAGCACTCGATTTGCCGCATAGTCCAACGTCGTTTGCAAGTCGCATGGACCACAAATTGTCTTCTGTTCTCACAAGGTGTGGCCAACAACAAGTCTGCGAGCCCAGTTGGAAAGACGAGACCAGTAAGACGTCATTCATTAGAGATCGATCCATCGATATCCTCGAACACGGTGGCTTTCCGCTCGCCAAATTTTGAACCTTCCTCCTCACTTGCTCTTTATGGAAAATACACACGTGGCAAACAGGCCCATCTCGCACTTATCTTGACGAAATCGAACCCGCCAAGTTTCAAATACTCACATGTAGAGAATCTCATCCACCATACGGACCGGTACGTTCACTCTAGACGAGGGTTTTTGGTCAACAAACCCTGCCTCCAAAGTGTCTCCGGTCGGACGTTGGTCCGCATACTGCCCGCTCAGTCCTGGAGACGGTGAATCGCCACGGCGTGATCACCGTAAGGCTCTGCCCTGAGAATCTCATCTCAGTGAGCTCAGGGGTATGTGGATATCGATATTGTCCTTCTGGATAAAAGTTGCCTGAATATGTTCCAAATAGGTGCTCCGTTTGCGCTGCCTTCCCCAAGCTCGCACTTCCCGGGAAACGGGACGAGGGCGTTCGCAGGCGAGCTGAGAATCGTTGGTTTTGTTTTCTGGGGATATTTCACATGAACCCCAGTGCTTCTCAGCGTAATAAGGTGTCCTCTGCCAAGTTCTAGCACTTGCGCAATCGATGAGGACGCTCTCAGGACGACACACGGGGAACAACACGCGGGAACGCGATGCCTTGATCTGTTTCCAAAAGTATAGTCAGCTTGTCCAATTCTTCATTCTTCATCATGCCCTCTCTTCCTCTAGATCCTCCCAGGCATCGTAATGATGACTTCAAACAGGGATTTAACATCGATGAACATTCGCCTACAACGGGAACCACTTCGGAGTTGGCGCCTAGATCGGCCTGATCACGGTCAAAACGTAGCGAAACGTCGAGCGACGAGTACGTACTAGGTGTGGAGAATCCATTTCAATGATTGTCGGCTACGGTGCGGAGTGGCCCCTCTGTCCACCGAAACCTGGATTTGTTCGGTCCTGTTCACAGATGATGACATTCCATTTGGCTCGAGCCAAAGTATTCTTCTGATAGAATTCCATGCAATCTCAAGGGAACCCATCGACTGCCATAGATATTAAAGCTAGGAGATACAAGATAATGCTTGAGATTCCCTGTCATTGCTTATCTGTGACCTCAGTGCGTCTGAGTGCCACATTCATTTCATGACACTGACTTACTCCAACAGTCGAAACTCCAAAGTGGGTATGGTGCAGAGGATGACACATCGCATAGAATGCGACAAGTTATTGGACTGTTATCGATATATTCTCGCACGTTCATCGGCAATGGCAAAATACCCCGACGTGCTTTCATGATGGGACTTATCTGTGAATCCTGCTGGTTCACTAGCCCCACCGTTTGCAAGGATCGTCGACAAGTCAATCATGGTGCGTGTGACAAGGCTTGGTTTCAATCCACCTGGTGTTCATGAGTGGCTTTTTGCAGCTCCTCGGACTGGGATTCTTAAGGCGCCTGTGAACACTCTTCATGAGAGTAGTCGCATGATTCTACCACTGTCCTGCCGACATCTACAACCCAATGGTTGACAGAAACCCCACTTATACTCGGCAAGCTCGGTTTTAAATCTCCAAAAATCCCGTCCCGAACGCCGAAGTCCTGATCGGAATTCCTGAGGTTCGCGGAAACGCGGCTTTTTATCCTCCTTTACTCTGCGACTACAAGCTTTTAGGTAGAGTTCCGAAATTGACTTTCTCTTTTGTTACTTTCGAGCTCATTTGTAGAACGGGAATTTTGAAGGAAAGGAAGAAAATAGGAGTACGGTTGCTTCAGTGCCTGTGATCCCCGTAGGTCATGCCACCATCAGGATGCTCGCTTGGGTGTAGGAAGTGCGGGTACGGTTTCTCGGTGCGACTTAAATCCTTGGGTAATTATCCATCATTTTTCCTTTGGATAGATCGAGGAATCAGAACCGTATGCTATGACACGTGGGGTCCTCGTTCAGCCGTGTGGTGAGCAGAGGCTGTTGAAGTCTGACGGAAACGAGCAAATCTCCCAGGGCATGACATCGTTGTTGGTCTGCAACCGTTGATCTGTGGATTGGGCGATGGTGACAGTCAGCGCCACAATACCATTCGGTCCACTGTGGTGATATGTTTTTCTTTCCTCTATTTCTGCTCAACAAAATCCTCGGAAACCGTTTTCGTGCTTGGCTATCGTTCCTTCTCTCCTCTTCCCAGATTGGGTAAAACGGTACCATTTTTGGATAGACCCCAAGAGTTCGAGCGCTTGCACAGCCTTCGTGTAT
Organism: Meripilus lineatus; assembly: GCA_027627245.1. Classification (NCBI taxonomy): domain Eukaryota; kingdom Fungi; phylum Basidiomycota; class Agaricomycetes; order Polyporales; family Meripilaceae; genus Meripilus; species Meripilus lineatus. The sequence continues at coordinate 92,260 of JANAWD010000011.1, read as the reverse complement.
GTATGTTTCCCTCATGGCTGGCCTTGAGGACGCGGTATTGCCGAAGCTATGCTCTGCCCATTGTTTACGCGGTGTGTTTTCCTCGTGCATGAGAGACTAGGAGAGGAAAGCGCTCTAGTCCCTGCAATGGACCCTGGTATTTGGTCCAGTAGATCACGCTATTATGGGTTGAGGCCGTGCACGACAGCGTTGTCTTCGTACCATATCCTCACCCCAGTGACACTGGACGAGGATTTAAAGGTCCAGCGTGTGTATCTGCTCACCCTCATTCTTCCTGATTGCGCTCTATCTCGTACTGTCCTCGTCTTACTGAAAGTGGTACCAGTCTGATTTATCACGCGCTCGGTCCGATTCGCCTCCAAGAGACAACACAAGAACTCATTGCCATTAGTGAAGAAACCCAGTCCAGTAAGTGGCCTCATTCTTCGGATTAAATGGGCTGATAATCATAGACCTCTTGTATCAGTCAGGATTCTGATGAGTCAATACACCCTAGACGAGGAGAGAATATTCCGAAAGGCCACAGGTATGGCTGAGATGTCTCTGATCGGAGAAGTATCTTGAAATAACTCTGCTTTACAGCTGACCAGAAGGTCTTCAGCCGAGGTCTCAAGCCATTGAGTACGGATCCGAAAGATTGGACAGTCGTATTTGACGCTTCTCCGGTATTTGACGATCCAGAGGACATCACGGACCTCCGTTCATCGGAACGAAGTACCAGACAAGACAGCACATCACCTCTCTCACCAGTTGATTCTGCAAGGGGTCCATTCAGGTCAGGTAGTGCAAGCACAAATGATATGGTGCCACCACCTCGACGGTCATCGTTATTACTTCGGAGAAAGCTCGCCCTTCCTCATCTCAAATCTCCGTTCACGAGAAGGAGGAGCACAAACACCAGTTCCCCATTATCGCAGACGAGCGAGAGCGAGAGTGAGGGCAGCGTGTTGAGTACTCCATCACCACTCACGCCAGCATCGATCCCCTCACAATCTGTTCGGGATGGGGTATGCCCCAAGGACGGATCTGATGGGAAGAAGAAGCCTTGGATCTTCTCCATTTTCAGGTCCTGATTCATATCAAAGGCAGCTATTGTCCTCATGTTCTGTCTTCTCCCGCTACAACATTGTTTCACCTCGATCATGTCTCGTAGATTCTGCCAGCCTCGTGTACTCCATTGAATTATACCTGTAGCTCTACGCATGCCGTTCCCCACCCTGTAACAATCTCAAATCGATCATTGATCTTCTTTGGCGTCAGACTGTGCTTGAATGTCGGCCAATGATCGACCAGATATGTGGGTATAAAACTTGTTGCAAGGGTATCAAGCGTAAAGGTTACAATGATTCCACACTTCGTTCGTGAAGGGTCGTGATTTCATAAAGCAGCATGGGTGTCGTCTTCAGATGCTACGGACGGCAATCAATACCTGGTCCAAGTGCGAGAAATAATTACTTACTAGGCATATCTAATATCCACAACCACGAAGCGACCGTCATCGAAAATGTAGCCCCTCTCGGATTCTGCCAACACAGAGGATTGCCTCCGCGAGAAGATGGACCGAAGTGAATTGGACGGACTTGCTTTTGAAAGCTCGATAGATTCACATATGCTGTCAGGTTCTTCAATAGATTTCATGGACTCGGTATCGGAATCGGTGTCTTGTATCTCCACTTCGTCTCCCACGAATTCGTCATCAGAAGACATCAACGGAGCAGCAAGATTTCCGAATATGCTTCTCGCGAAGTCGACTCCGGTGCTGGTGCTTTCACCAGTTGGGCATGGCGAGATCTTCTCACTGGTGAGAAATACTTCACGGAGGTTGAACATGAGCCGACTGATCAATATAGTTCTGACGCTGCTGCGCATTAGAAATGCTGGAGGTCCCTATTGGGGAGGGAGAACCTACGCTTGCGTGATGACCGAGAAATTATGAATGAACTGTAGCGAGATAATTAAGACTCGAGGTGCAATATTTCGGCGAGGCCTTACCTTCAGCGAGACGACCAAGTCTGTAATGCGGAGCACCAAAAGGACCCTATTTTCGTTTTATGACTACATTTCCAAAGCAACAAAATCGAATAACCACTTACACGAAGTAGAGGGTACCTGACCATGACTTCAGTAAATGCTACCTCTCGATATGTCTGTCGGGTACCCACCATCTACAAGGAGCATCTCAGAATAGGTCCGTTTGATCTTGAGTCCATGCAAGAATCTCCTGATCTCAAGTGTCTTGATCATCGTGAGAGCGAGAACCACAGTCTCTCCGCCAATTCCGAAGCCGATTTGAACCAAGTGAACTGAAATTTGGTGAACATCATGCAGAGGGATGATCGGCGCGGAGTATCTTACATCTGATACCAGGGGTATGGCGTGTTAATCGTTGTGTTCAATCGGAAGGCTTGATAACATGACTTACCCCTGAGTTGAGAAACCGTTGGAATCAGGCCGTAGTTGCCCACATCCTTGAAATGGCGGCGGAAAAGCCAGGGTGGTAAAGGTTAAGGATTCGTAAAACTAGAGGCTCTGAGTCTTAGTGAACTCCACAGGAACGAACGAACGAGGGCATACCCCGATGGCGGTCGGTACCAGTTCCAGTGCGAGCACAACAATGAATACCCATGTCCTGATCTCCCATAGTGCACACATTCGTAGAGCTATCAGAACTAATTTGCGTATGTGTTGCTCGTCACACGAGGAAATGAGGATATGATGTGTCTTGTGGCTTACAAGCGAGTGAAAGCCCATTGATGAGCGCGATGGAAATGTCAATCCGCCAGACCGTTTCGCAACTGGAATTCAGGATTTGTAAATTATATTATCAAGTCGGCACCAGGGCTCACATCTGCGAGCGGGGTTCAATAACCTTGCGAAGAGAGGCCAAGAAGTACTCACCATATCGGCAGCATCCTCTGTCAGATTCACCCAGGACACAAGGTTCACTGTGGATAGAATCGCGCTCAAAAGCATCGTGTATCGAGCAAGGCCCAACAACATTGTGGCTCCGTCGACCTTTCGTTGCCAAATACATCTGACCTCGTTGGAGAACGTCAAGAAGTAGTCGAGAATCACCAGAGCTAAGGGCATCCCTCAAATTGAGCCTGCTTTGTACCGTAGGAAGAGATGGGGTCCTCTACCTGTAGCTGCGACATAACAACTATTGGAAGTAATTCTGAAGCGAGAATGAGCCCAAAGTCTTCTGGATAATGAATGGCAATTACGTACGAAAGAGTAAGTGTATGGATTACAATTTGTGCGTCATTTTGCGGATCGCTCAGCGATTCAGACATGATACTGGCCTAGCAGTGTGAAAATAAAGATAAAAAGTAAGAGGAAAGAATGACGTGAAAGTGGGACGCGAGCATCCGACGATACGGAATGCAAGATCTTGGATTATGAAGGAATGGGAAACGGTCAGTCCCACGGTTATGGGACTCATACTTGCTTCACCCACACTGCGTCACTGCCCATGAGGCCGAGGCCACCACGCGAATAGCAAAGTTCTCATTCATCGGAAATCTATCTAGGGGCCCAAGGCGGGGGTTACTACGACAAGTCGATGATGATCAAGTAATTTGGATTGTTGATCAGGAGGGCGGCGGCTGGTGGCAGTGAGCTCTTGTTTCGAGTGGGCGATTCGGGCACAACGAGCGCTTTGGTTCACCGGATTGACAATGCCGAATTGGAGCGCAGACGATCTCATACAATGTCTTCAGGTGAAACCCGCTCGTGGTCTCCGACGTCGACATCCTGTGAGGTATTGTGCAGTAGTCCGTGAATGCAATACACGTACCGATATGAGTGACCACTTACAAGTTGGGATTCCACCTTGGGACTACCGCCATCATCGCTACCCGTGCACAGCTCCTCTGGGTCTCCACGATATGTTGGTCTCCATCCTGCCCCACAGATACCTGGTGATTGTAGAAGTCCGTCTTTCAACGGATTTCCTGATTCATGCTGGGTATTCTGGTGGATTTCCTCGATATTCGGGTTATCCCCAGACTCCTGTTCAAAGCTACCCATCAAGGGTGCGCCCAGGTTACCTACAATGACACGAGGAATATCGAGAGGGGAGAATCGAAATTGTAGGATGGAGCTTGCAGAAGTAGAGTCATCCTTCGGAAGGTTCACACCTCTCAGGTTTATCATGAAGCGAGAGACTAGAATGGACCTGATACTAAAACAACCTCATCGTGGGAACGAGATAATGAAGGATTGACATACACTTGTGTCACGGAACCAATATTGTGAACACCCTGATCCCGATACTGTCAGCGAAGGCCGCCACCGAATCCAGAAACATCACCTTTCTGATGAGTATGAGATCTGAAACTTGAAACACCATCTGCAGGCTATCAGGAGGTGTATTAACGAATACCGGACTCGGAATACTGTGGTTCGCAGAGACGAGCTTACATGAAGTACAAGGTACCTAGAGAAAAGACGAGTTGGTAGGCTTTCAATCTGGTTAACAAAGAAGGCTCACCATCCCGGAGTAAGAGAGCCGAACACGATGGGTAGAGTGAACTGGATGCGAGGTCTCTCCTTACATCTGCAGTTTTGACCCAAGTGAGTATGAGAATGAGAGTTTCCCATATGATGCCTGAGGATGCTGAAAATATCCGGGCTGAAAAATGTAAGACGGTGAAAAGATTCCAGTACCGCAAAGGAAACCTACAGCTACGTGATATGCATATCCTCCAATGTAAATCACGGATGAGGCTATCCAATAGAATCAATGACGCACAAATCTACAGATGGCAAGTGAGGGTGAGACCGGAGTTTGCAGCCAGTATGCGGAGCTTCTATCGCGAGCACTTCGAACGTTACATTTGCATATAACTGAAAAGGATGAAATACACGATGTCACATATTAGGCCATTCTCGTACCGTCAATGACGCCGGTACGATACCAAGCGTGAATATCATGGCAAAAATCCAGAGATTCTGTTGCCAAATCGCAAACATTCGAAGCGACATGGACACTGGCAGAGTTGAGAGTCGGATAACCGAACATGGACAAAGGGCTCACTTGTGATGGCGAGTGAGACGACGAATGCCAACGCAGCGTCGAGGCGCCATACAAAACCACAACTGTAATTCATGTTAATTCATAGAGTCATATTGAATAGGAACTGTCGACCAACAACTGAAAACAATTTCATGAGTGGGCGCTCTCGATGGAAAATATACACTCACTGTGTTTGCTCGTTCTGGGTTTTCGTGCTCCCATGAGATAAAGTAGATGGCCCAAAGCAGACAATCAACCAAAGTAAGGTAGCGATTGATCACAAAAAGCACGGTTGCTCCAGAGAATTTGCGAGCCCAGATACACTTGATCTCTCTTGCAATCGTTAGGAAGTATTCATAGTAAACAAGACCTGAAATAGCGTCAGGCTGCCTGAGGTATCGGACTGGGATATATAGATATCAAGAAGCCCTCACCGATTGCAACAACAGCGAAGGTATTGATGTACTTCCTGAGTGCAATAATGTCAATGCACACATGGATCAAATCACTAAGTGAACATGAACGCACAGAGTTATTTGGACATGAACATGTGCTTGGGGATCGGAGCTTGTGTCGGCCAGCGACATGGGGGAATCTGAGAGATTGGCAGCCCCACTTGTCAGGATTCCGTAGGAGGGGGTTATAAATATCGAAAGGATCAGACAGCCAGTTATCCCGAGGGTCTAATGCATCTGTTGGGAGATTTGTTGGAGTTGATATCCGGTTGTTGCGGCGTGCGACTGCTAGCAACCATACCATCATGCAACACTGAGATCCAAAGATGTGCTGGAGTAGGGCCACTATCCGGCCGTTGTAGAATACGTGGTCGTGATCATGTTCGACGATGTCAGTGGGTGTGTTGTATCGTTTGACGTTTCATGTTGCTTGATATGTCAGGTAAGCTGCGATAGTTAAATGCATACGCGTAATATCTCGTTCGAATGTTCGTACGAATCTGTTTCCAAACAATGGTCTTCCCAGTTTCATCGCACACGATGGAGAGGAATGGATCAAACTTCAGTGTGACTAGCGCGGAAGCCACATGGCTTCCACATGGGAGTGTGACATGACACCGTTACTGCAACGGTTCCGGCTCCTGTCACGATCAGCTGCACCGTGACCGAGGTCCGATTTACTGTCAGTAAGTTAGACGACCTCAAATACTTGAGGAAATCGGCGCTGCTCCGCCCGCCCTGTCCGGCCCAGTCGCCACATGGGAAGACATGATACAATGGACTGGAAAGGAAGGTAAGAAGGTTATTACTGAGAGGAGGTTGGTGGGCCGGAAAGAGAGAAAATGCGTGTTCTGTAGTGTACGGGCAATATATACTTGTATAATTCTAGTAGTGTAGTATGCGAGACGATAGCAGGCGCCAGGGATTTGAACAAATGAAGTAAACGATACGCTCATTTACTTCCTCGGTTTCTCCTTGAATTGAGCATGGACGAGCTGGCGATTCGTCAATGTCCGATAAGATCAGAAAGCTGGGCCTATTTGCATCATGCAGACCCGCGAAGTCCCCTCTCAGAGTACGATTCATCTTAATTTCACCGACAGTAAATGACAAGCACCTACGTTTGGCGCCCCCGCAATAACGAACAGTGCCAACTGAGGGCACGCAACCCCAAATAGGGTACAACATGTGTATTAGCATCGTCAGAATGGTGCATACATGTGCGAAAATAAAATGGATAGACAGGATCATTGAGACGATTGAGATGGTTTGGTGTTTGTAAAAAGGGTGGGAGGGGCGGACAAAGGCGTGTTTTTATAACGGTGAGGAGTCTGAAGATGGTACATATCTAGGTGTCATCTGTGTTCCAGGAGACGGGATTATGTTGGACTTGCGCGTTTGGGGTAAAGAACCGTGACGCAACGATACCGACCTCGTAGTAGAGGGATCGTGCGCGGGAAATTTCCTAACGAGGATCGGACTGGTGACAGCGTCAGTCTCTCCGAGTATAACAACACTTTGTATTATTTACCTGGTGACAGCGTCACTAGGATTACAATCAGTGAGTACTCTGTATAAATAACAACAGACACAATTCACTTACGTCTCTCCGAGTATAACAACACTTGGAGAGACGACGCACGACTTTGCGCGCGATTATCGTCCATCAGAAAATCAAATATCCCGACGCCTCGTCCATCAATTCTCTCGATCGACCTTCCACAACTCTCGGTCTCCCGGCGCCACCTCTCCCTTTCCAGCCCCGAAATCCAACAGATTAATCAGCACGACCACCGCCTAAGAACAGCCTGAGGTGAGGGGAGAACATTCAACGAGCACCTCTACGTCATAGTAATTATCGAGGGATGGTCCGTGAGTGAGGACTGTTCTCTTTCCACCCAGAACCAACCGAGACGAGTCGGAGGGAGAACCAATTGATCCGCGGGGTGGCAGAATGTCACTCTTCAAGGGGTCACAAAAATTGATGGTCGTGCATTCGTGACGCGTGACAGACCCCCCTAGACCATTTACCACCTCAGAACAAATAACCGTCCCCCAAGGCTGGGCCGGAACCGTCCCCCAAGGCTGGGCCGGAATTGCTATCTCTCGGGTTGACGCACAAAATGTTGTATCTTTGAGCCGTACACATCCTCGCACTCTGACTTTTCAGGTAACTCATCAACGAACTCGAGATGATGTCTTCCTTGAAGTCCTCTCGTATCATCACCCAGTTTCCGGATGAGGTGATTGAAGCCGTTGTCATTCTCCTTGCGAGACATCCCTCGGCTATTGCCTCACTCTCAAAGACATGCCGGACCTTCTATTCTTTGATTTATAGCACTCGAGACCAGCATCTATGGAGGAGGGTGTACCTCGAGAGATTTGATGATCCTCGACAATCTCGCCATCTTAGACTTCACCAAGGCGAGGATGTCAGTTGGGGTACAGAATACAGGAAAAGGAGTTGGGCTATTGGCTTTCTAAAGGCATCCAGTACGGATGAGCAGATTTATCGGGATCGCAATGTCATTCCATATTTTGGGGAAACTTCATCATCCACAGGTTCCGACCCACGCGCAGAAGCTTGGAAAACATTACTCTCCCTTGTCAATACCGCACCCCCAATTCAGCGGGATGCCTTGGGTGTAGACACCCTTCCACTGGATCCTTCACTGTCGCTCTCTCTTGTATCCAAACAAGTCCCCAGGCTTCCACAATTATCGGAGAGACCAGGCGACTTCTCAAACAACATCAGGGAATTTCTCGACGTCTTTCGAAAAGATGGGATCCCATTTCCACTATCTAGGCGGATTGCAAGCCACCACATTGACGGGGTCTGGGACAGGACGCAAGAAGCACAGGCATTCTATCAATACATGGCCTACATGGGATACACTGACCCCTACAACGTCGACCTTGACGGGTCTGTTGATCCTGACCACCGAGAAGCTAGAGCCAATATCGCACACGACCCCACACGACCTGCGAAAGCACAAAGGATCAGAAAATTTGATCGTAGAATCCGATGGCTGGCAATGCGTCGTATATACGATATCACGTACCCCTCCGAGGAGACTTTGTCCGGCCCTCTTATCAAGATCGACATTCCACTTGAAAACCCCTCAATTCCGCCATCTTGCTTCTTTTCTCCTGACTGGGCCCACCTTGCCGCAATCCGGCAGGAGGTACAGGGAATGTTGTTCCGCGAACATAACCTTCGACAACCCTTTTATCCGACAGTCGCCTCTCCCGAACATCAGATCCTTCGACCTGGTTGGTGGACACCGCCTTGTCCCCCGTCTCATCCTCCACAGCTTTTGGACGAACGTTTTCGCGACCCCCAAGTAGGGTGGGACTGGGCCGGAGTGGAGGGTGTATGGTGGTAGGCCATTTCCCTTATTCTTAGAAAAGTTGGCTATACCTCTGACGAACATTGGCCATTTTTAGGCGATTGGTTGTGTGGCTGGGGTGGGGAGTTCTTTCAGGTCAGTGTTTCTTTCGTTGACATGACGCGGTGTACCATATTGATGACACCTATCTAGATTTCAACACTTCCGACTTCGAAATGTTGACCGGGATGCCACACCACAAGCTTGTCCCAATGCGCCTCCGGGTCACTGAGTACGACTACGGCAACAGTATGATCTCTTCAAGGTTCCCCAGGATATTTTTTGAAGGAGAAACAGGGGGTGAATCGTGGAACGAAGACGCCGAAGAGATGGGAGAGGTTCCCGACGTACGCTTAATTACGGGGAATGTCTCCATGCTCATTGACGGGAACGTTCGATGGAGTATGGTTAGTCGATCCAGAATATCTAGTTCATACCATGCTCATATTGACCACGGCAATAGGATACATATCATCTTGGAGACAATCACGCAGTGGAATGGATTTCAGAGGGCATACAAATTGGTGGGGTTGGCTCGATGGCCGGAATCCTGGGATTGTGGACAGGCAGCACGCAGATGGATGACCCTGTTGGCGGGTGGTGGCAATGGAGAGTTGCTTAATATGTTCCCAACACGATTGCTTGTAATTATACCTATTTATTTGTGACCGGGCGATGTCCTCCGATGTCTGAGCCAACTGCAGGATGTAGCGAAGTCTCGTCGAAACGTGCATTCAGAGCCCGAGATGCGAACTTAACCATAAGTGGCGTCCGACAAATTGAAATATTCCCTCACTACATACAAAGAGACGAATGCTGATATTTCGTGTCGGAGAGAAATCAGCGAGAACGCATTCTTGTACAAGGGCCAACATTCCACGGATGCAGGGATTTCTGGATTATTTCTGTAAAGAGGCCGCCGTGGGGCTCATCAGTCTATGGAAAAGCCAGTCGTCAAGTTCTACAAAAGAAAATAAAAACTCGTTAATGGCTACACGGGATACCGATTTTGCAAGGAAATTCACTCACGAGTCTCTCTACGTTCGATAGTGACCCCGAGGTCTCTAATTTGGTCCAGAATCCATTCGTGTACAGTGCTACGGGGGTCAATATAAAGAATAAGACGTGGTGGAGTCTGCCGGGATGACTTTTCAGCATTGAGCTGGAAGGTTCGCAGGAGACAATGTAATGGCCCGTTGACAGTGGATGGCGGGGCATTCACAAAGCATGTGAGGTCTTCGAGTGTCGAGGGGAAGATCCAATCTTGAACAGGGTGTGCGCCATCCGTCATGGTACCTATGACAAGATGGCAGAGCTTGTCTAGGACATTGGTGACGGACCATGCTCGAAAGTGACGGGTTTCTGCGTGTCCGATGAGATGAAGACGTTCTAGCTGGGGTCGCTTGAGGACGAGGAATTCCATGACGTTCGAAGGGGTGTTGAGATAGAGCTCTAATGTTCGAAGAGAAGGACAATCTCCAATGACCGATGGATCCTGTACTTCGTGCATGACTCGTCTCTGACAGAATGTTTTCACGATTTGTATAGTGTGAAGGTTTGGTGCGTTGGGGAAGGCAAATGGGTAATCGACCACGCAGGTACTGATCACAAGTACCTCAAGGGCGAGAAAAGTATGATGAGGGGCAAGATCGTATGCTCCCGAGCCGAAGAAATGGACTCTCTGAAGGTGGGAAGTGATATATGGAGTGGCAAGGAAAGTCGGGGCCTCTCTTGCAAGCGGGTATCCGTACCTCTCCTCGGTGACGAAGACGACGACCTCGGTGAGCGAGGAACAGGCAGTGAGTATGAAGGCTATTTTCTCCCGGATGAGATTGTGATGCCTCAATTCCAGTCCATCAAGAGAGTATTTGATGTGAGCTTCTTCAACAACAACCGACTTGACCAGTGGAAGGAAATCTGGCTTCTTCTGTAGAGTCGATGCGTATGATTGTAATTGTGGGATAGACGTGATACATGGACACATGTACAACAGCTCCAACCCGACTTCGTACCAGTCTCTACATACGAGAGTGCAGCGGTACACGTCCTGTTGTGCTTTGATCAGATTCCGGATGGAATCTATGGAAAATTCGTCTGACTTTCGTTTGAATCCGAGAGTGTTGCAGTAGTTGGAGAATGATAATATGCGAAGGATGTGGAGGCTGATCTCTGGGGGAATATCAAGCTCTAGATTTGGAGCTATGGTCGTAGAGCCCGGTTGAAGCACTCTACACTTCATATCCACAAACGAGATAAAGGCGATTGAGTAGCTGTGAGAGATTTTCCTGGGCCATCCATGTACCAAATTATACTGGGATCAGTGGGATGATGATGGGTGAGAAGTTCGTCTGATTTGGGCCGGCCAAATCCGGACGCTGATTATGGTCGAGACAAACGTTCAAAGTGGCCAAAATAAATCGATATCACCCATCTCATCGAGTGGCACTGTGCGCACTCGTTGAACACCAACACATCACAGCAGTTGGTTGGTACGTCGGATTTCTTCCTTGCTTCATCTCACTATCTTGATCGTAATCCCAAACGAGATAAATACGTCAAGTCCAGCTTCGGTGAGATATTCTTTAATCCTCATCGCAGACAAGTTCATTCAAGTTTCTCTTCAGGAAAATGGGCGATAAGATGTTCAGGTTCTGCGGCTTGCCTATTTTCCCGTCAGCTTGGGCACCTACCAGAACCAGGGATGGGGCACAACTTGCTGGGCCACCATCCACCGATTCTCTGGAGGCTACCTCGTTTCCAGTGTACCCTTTTCCACCTTCACCACCCCAACCTCCTCGTGTGCGATGGCGTACGCCGGGATCACGGGATAAAGGCACTTCTGGGAACAAATCCCCTCAACTTGAATCAGATTCAGTGGCCCACGGAACGGATGCACCCCTCGTGATTCCTTACCCCGTGAACGGGTTGCCTCAGGAACTCATCCTGAATATTTTCAATCTACTCGCCCCTCCGGGCAGTCTGTATACCCATGCGTTCGACTTCATACCCGATATAAAAGCTATCACCAACGACCACAATACCGTTTCTTCCCCCGATGACGCCCAGCTGGACGTCGTCCATGGAATCTTGGTCTGTCGTGCATGGTCGCTGGCCGGTATATCGATCCTTTACGCTCGGCCCTATCTAATATCTGACACCAGTGTGGAGCTATTCGCACGCACACTCTGGGAAAATTATTCCCTTGCTTCTCTTGTCAAGGACCTCTTTTTTCTCGACCAGAATTACCGGCAGATGTTTAAACCTGGTCGTCGACGTCTCACACCTTCGCCAGTATCTCTAATCGAGACGCTGCGGGCATGCTCTTCTATCTCTCGACTGACGATTACAAGTCATTATCGAGATTGTTTGTCCTCCCCCTTCACCAGCTCTTTACTTCAAGCGGGTCTCTACAGAACCATGCTTCGCAAACTCGTGATTTTCGGGACCCCGATCTCGATTGGAATGCTCGATATCCCACCACTAGAGGAACTATACGTCAGGGAGATGTCTTTCGATCTCGAATGTTATTTTCCCAGCCTCCACACCCTCGTCGTCGCTCAATGTGATATATTCATATTCGACCAGTCCCCGAAAAGTCACTTCCCCCTCAAATCATACCCTTATCTGAGGAACCTTGAACTCTACGAGAACTATGCCGGTTACATCATGGACCCAGCCCTACTCCAAAGGCTTCATCGACTCCATCTAGTCGGTCCTGCCGAGGTTATGGTCTTCGAGGAATGGGGGCAAACTCCCTACCTAGATAACCTCCGACATCTCACCCTTGGGTATTCGTACTCTTTCAAAGACGACCCGACTCCCTATTTACCAAGTGCTTTGGAAACCCTTACATTCCTTGTCCACCTTCAAGTGGACCTGAACACAGTGCGACCATTCATCGAGCCTGGAAATCTCGAAGATATTCGCCATCTATTATCTTCACCATATCTCGAATGCCCAATGCTTCGCCTTCTGACGATAAAGAGAGCAAAACTACGAGGACCCGATGCTACAGAGTGCAATCAAGTCATCCAAGAAATCGAAGCTCTCTGTGAGGATCGAGGCACGACTTTGGAAACAACAGATGACGGTACGTGTTGTTGCGATTCTTGAACAGCAAGCCTACTTACCACACCTGCAGGCTTTGCTGACTGGATAGGGGCGAGGCTGACTGGTTGGTAAATACATTATAACCTATATAATTCGGTCGTGTCAACGCAATAGCTCGAGTTGAACTCAAGCTTTAGTTGCTTCTCACAGCGAGGAGAAACATCTCAGCGAACTACAATGTACTACCGCCACGTAAATCCTGCAGCATCTCCACAGATGATATACAACAATTATGTTACACTCCCTACCACCCACAGCATTACGTCTCACACGACCGCGACGCATTAGATGATCAAGCAAATTGACCCCCTGCATGAGAACACGATCGTTCTCCAGGCCTACAATCAAGCATTTCCACGTGCTGGCGGTTTGAACCAAACATCTATCCTCACAAAGTTATTGTACAGCTCGCCCGATGCGAGAAGTGTGTCGTTTTTCGAAGACCCCTGAGTCGAGGGATTTAACCAAGCGGCAAGCGGCTCATGGAACTCAAGGAACGCAGCGGCTAATGTGGGACATGTCATCAGAAAATCCTATTTTACTTTTAGAGATTCGATAGACTCACATCCGGCGTCATAGCCATCTCCCGTACCCACTACGCCAGATCCGCCATGAATCTTCTTCCGTGAGCCTTTTGAGGTGTTTGTGAGGTTGTTGGAATAGAATTGTACACCCGATTCTGAAACGAATTATGTTTGAGTTGTGAAGGCAATCAGGCATGATAGAGACACATACGGTTGGAATCGAAGCTAAGTTTCAATCCGCTTCGTGCACCTTCGAGTTCGACCACAGGGTCCATCTGCTCCTTTGTGAGGATATCACTCAACAAGTCTGTCGAGCGCGTAAATTCATTGAGGGGAATACGACTAGGGGCGACGCTATCCCTGGGTGTAAACAGGTAGTATTCATCTAAGAATAGGCGTGTTATCAGATTCGAGTGAACTGTTCCTGTGCATCTAACGAGACCAACCATATCCCGACTGGGGCCACTTTTCCCCTATTTTACCAGACTCCTTTTCAGAATGAGCGTGGTGAGTGCCGGTGACGGCTAGTAGGCTTCCGGTTGAGAGGGAAAGGTCATTCAACTCGACAGTATGATCTGCCTAATGATCATGATGGATTTGGCGTTAGAAGCATGGAACAATAGAGAGGGATCCTCTTCTGAGGTATAAGCGCTCCTAGGATCCAAGGATTCGTGACTTGCCTTGATGGTGAGCTTGTGATCCTTGACTGTGACAGGAGGTACACTAGTGGGTTGGACGACTTCCTCGTCGTGGTCATCGTCGTCCCTCACCGACGCATCAAGATTGAAGCCCCAATGCTAAAAAGGAATCAAATGAATACCAGAGAAAGAGGATGGATGGATCGGACTGACCTGGGTCAAATTGATCGGCGTGACAGTGTTTTCATCAAGAACCTTTGCGCGGTACACGAGAACGACGCTCCCGAGGTTGAATGACTCTTTCTGCGTCTGAGGACCAGAAGGCTGCACTAGACCAACGAGGACCTCTACAAGGAGACGACCAGGGAAGCCGTCCTCACCGTCTTGACTGATCCTTTTGAAAATAACCGCACTTCCAACTGGCATGGTACTCGAAATAGTGTCCACTTCTGATTTTGAAAATAGAGTGGCTTCGGAGGGGTCCAGAAGCGGTGTCCACTCTTGTGTATCGAAACCCGAGGGGCCGCCATGAAGTGATACCTGTGGGTTCTCGTTTGGGAGGGGGGTGAATGCGGAGGTGAAGCCTGAACGACTGAGAGTGGAAGCAACGACAGGTATACGGTTGGCGTAGCGGCCAATGATGGTGTTGTTGTACTTTTGTGAGAGATGGTCGAGCGGTGATTCGGGACCTACTAAGAGGTCGTGTGTCTGGGACACAGAAGGCATCAGCACCTGGAAAGATCATTTATGGGCAAAATAAAGGACGATACCCTTCCATCTGCTTGAACGAAAAGACGATGGATAGTCAATCCACGAGGTAGGACCTGAACGGTATTAGTATTCGCGAGATGTAGCCACCGATGAGCGTGTTAATTACCTCTAGCGCGAGACTTGGAGTCAAAGATGAAAGAGCGAGAAGCACAGGAGTCAGACTATTCTCTGTTGCCATGATTGCACGACGTGAAGGAAAGAGGATCGAGGACGAGGAAGACAAGTTGAAGAAAGAGAAGATAAGACGAGTCAGCTGGCCTTTGTGCCCAGGACAAGCTCGCAGGTCAGGAGCCATCGGCACACGGCCCGGCACACGCGCCCTCGGATCGGAGTTGATCGCATTCCCGCTTATCTTATCTCCGTCCCCGCCAACAACATGCAGTGGTCCACCTGCGCTCTGTGTAATCCTGACTCATCTTTACAGCAGAATATCACCTCACTTACACGTCAAGTTAGACCTTTCAGTTTTCTCGCTCACTTGCAATACTCGCCAAATATCTCAACATACGAGTAGGCGCAGACATGACCCGCGCCCCTAGCCGCACTACGCATAGAAAAAGAACAAGTTTGGTACCATGGAAGCCTTGGGAAGTAGAATTTATGGAAAGTAAGAGTTATATAATGCTATAATATCGCAAGGGCAGCGTCAAGATAAAAACCTGAAGAAGAATCTAAATGAGGCGAACTAGATCATTTTGTGCTTCGGATTAGAATCGGATAGATGTGCCAATCTAAAAGTGAACTCGGGAGAAATGTCAAAGGCAACTCAAGCCAAACCGTACATCAGGAAGCTCCATGCTGATCCGTGGCACCTCAGAAACAGTTTCAACCCCTCCAGTGAGGGATGCGTTCGGTGACCCACGGGGGCCATGTTCGAGATAACGAAGAGGGGCTCTTTCGCGAGATAGCATGCACGTTGAAAGTGTCCCATCCGAAGCTGCGAATACTGGATGGCTACATTTGTCCACGATCCAATCAGTCATGTCTAGATGCAAATCAGTATCGAAGAACCCATCGCAGAATAATAGACCTCCTGACCGATTTCCCCCATTTTCAGTGATACGCCCCATCCCATGCACGACAGCCGAAGTTGGTCAAGGAACGTTTGAGTGCGTTCAGTGGAAAACGCCATATCAAACGCATCAGGTTTTGCTACAACGACCAATTGCTTCAGGTTCCATTTGATAGACTTGTGACTTGCTCGGAGACAATGCAAGAGGTTGCGCAGGACCTTGTCTGAAACACCCTTCTCGTCGGAAAACTCGAGGAAAACGACCAGGGATTCGAGTTTCCTCGGAATACGCCAACTTGGGAGCCACTCTGTGTCAGCCCCGAGCGGGCCTAGAACGAGACCCTTGATGGTCTGAAAGACTGCCGCCGCCTGAACGGGAGGAAAGAACATGACTTCCTCTGTGCCCAGCAGCTCGATTCGCTCCAATGTCGAGAACTTGGGGAAGTTGTCCAGATCGAACACGGGCGCGTCATAGGTCCCGCTAAACAGTTGGAGGAGACGAAGCGAGGGAAGATGAGCTTCTTCGAGTACATAAGGCGACACTGTGTAAACGCCGACAATTTGCAGCGTATGGAGTCGGGGGAGGGACGGAAGAATGAATTCACCGAAATTGAAGTGCTGTGATAGGCAGAGTACTTCCAAATTAGGAAGATAGAGGTTGGATATCGGGCCATGAAATGTTCCTCCGCGCAATGTGAGCTGTCGGAGGCGGATGGTAGGAGATGAGTAGGCGCATTGGAGATATTTCCCAATGGCGTTTCCGAGTAAAACGTCGAAGGCAAAATCGACGCGGGTTATAGAAGAGCACGCCGCAAAGATTCGTGAAATGTACCCTCTGCACCTCTCTCGACCGCGAGCTGCTACGCCGAAAAGATCGTGTGGGAACTTTGGGAAAGCGAACACAGAAAGTGACAGGGCCTTGACTCGGGAGGAGAGGTGCGGGTACTGTTCGACAGATAGGGTGAAACGACGAAGCTGGCGTTTGTGCGAAATCTGAGGTTCTTGGTAGAGAAATTCGACGACCATGTAGTACCAATCACTACAGGTCAATAGGCAGTTGACGAGGGCGCGACGGGACTCCTGGGTTGTGACAGTATATTCGGTTGGAGGTGGGGTGCCCGGGGTGTACCAGTAATACCGTTGGTGAAACATTTCACGGCCAAGGTACTGGAAGATGGCAAGAAGAAGTTCGTTTGGAAGTGCCTGGGTGTATACTGCGCTTGCGAGTTGAGTTGGCGCACCCGTCTTGGTTCGATGTTGTTTGCTTCGAAGGGAGAACTTTCGCCGGATGTGAGCTCCCTGGGCATGTAGAGACTTTGGGACTGGCATAGCTTGATGAAGTATGTGGCCGTCAGTGAGAAGGACGTGCGACGAGAGATGGGCATACCTTTATAGGCTCGTAGGGTTGATGAACCTGTGTTGGACGGCTGGTATGTGGTCCCTCAGTATTAAATGACAGATGAACGCTGTCCAGAACAAAACCAAGCACAGTTGAACCCTAGCGTCCCGTCTATATGGAGCAACGAGCAGGGACCTGTAGGGGACGGGAGAAGGAGATGTTCAAGGGACTCATTCTGGATTTTCCCTTTCTTTCTAGAGGGCGCATTATCAGCAAACCAAGGGTCTTTCCCATTCCATTCCAATAGTGGGCTGGCTGCGTGTGACGCGTGTGTGGCGGCCCTTTTCGGATATGGAATTAGGTCGCGCATTGCCGACAGTGCCGTACTTCTCCTGGTTCATTCTTCCAGAGAGGGACCTTGAAAGGGTTTTGCCCTCGAATTGGCAGTTTTCCTCTCATGATAAACCCTGACAATTCCTCATCCTAGTTCCCCAGTGGTAAGTACTCGGATCACGTCTGTCTGGCATACGCTGCCATCATGATGACATCAACGAGACCATGTACATTGTTGCACATTCAGATATGAACAGAGGTTAATCGCTTCTTTCGATGTTGTGCCGCTCTCAGGAAGTGATTCACACACCTGAGAATGAGAAGACCTTGTTCCGAGGTCCAAGGAAGTTCAACACAGAATCACGCTGACCTCAGTCTTCCCTCGAACCCACCCACGCAATTAAGGTGGGCCCATCCTATTCAAAAGTCTCATCGCCTAACTCACACCTTGGATTTTCCTCCTGATCCCCCGAATGTCCACCAGACAGCATCACGGAGCACGGACAAAGGACCACTGCGTCCAGCGTCTTCCGTGATCGAATCGCTCTTTTAGACACCGTCACGGAACCGTTGACACCTTCCAGGTGGTCTTACTGTTCACCCCATCGCTTCCTCCGGACCATTCCCCCGACATTTCCTGAGCGGTCATACGATAAAGAGAACCCTTGAGTTCTGTTTCAGCTCGATATCTAGGTCACAAAAGGCTCCGCAGCCTCTACCAAGGCATCTGCATCAACTCCAGGATATCCACCAATGAACTCCATCGCCTTCTCGACTAATCCACCCAACAACTCGGGTTGGTTGGCCAGGTGCTTCCGAAGATAAACAATCGCCAGCAAAGTAGCCCAAAGATGATCATCCATCTTCCGCTTCTTCCCTTCCTTACACGCATCCTCCCCGAGTATTTGCTTGAACGCGTTCGAAAGCGTGAATGAACCGTCGAAAGACTGCAGACGAACGAGTTCGACTACTGGGTCCCCAGATCCAGCGGCGGGCGACGGGGCTGGTGGCCTCGATGGAGAGAGAAGGAAACGAGGTGCAGCCATTGCGACGGGGATGTCATCGTCATCGAACAAGCCGAATCCCATGTCGTCGTCGTCTTCTTCCTCATCGTCATCATCGAAGCTCGCGGAATGTTGCAACGCCATCCCGACAGGGCCTCCCCAGTGCCCAGGTTTGGGCTCCTCTCCTTGATCCTCCTCACTGACTGCATCACCCACTGCGATGAACGAAGTGTGACGGCTCGCCAGTTGGTATTCTTCGCCGATCCGCGTAATGGTCTCTTGTCTCCACTCTGCTGTACGCTCGACGTAACGTTTCGGATTCTCCAATTGTGTAATGAGACGACGCGCCGCCAGAGTCGCAATGAACGTAGAGCTCCCATCCTCGCTGGAAAGTTCAACACGACGAACGGGGACCTTGATTTCGATTGGCTTGAGCTGTACGCCTTCTTGCCCGCGGAAGACAACCTCTCTTGGTACACGGTAATCCGGATTCTTGATTATAGCAGTAACGATGAATTGAAATCCTGTGTAAACAGTGTTGATGGTGCTTGGAACCTGGTTGATCTGCATGTCGTCATCCCCAGGGTCAAGCGAGGCCTGAATTCCCCAGTCAACTGAGACGTTCTTGATCACTGGTCCCCGACTAGCACGAAGTAGTCTGGAAGTCTTCCCAAGGATACCTTCAGGCTCTGTAGCCATGAGGCAGACGCCATTCCCTGCACGCGCGATACCCTCACACATTGCAGAGGATGCCCCAAACCCAATTCCAAGGGTGAAAACGCGCAAAGGAGCTTTTGCAGTGGACTTTTCTGTCGCATCTGACACCGCTCGAAGGGTTTTATCTATGTCGTATGCCTATAAAATTGAGGGATCGCCGAGTCAGTCAGACATAAAAAAGAGATATGACTGCAGTGCTTACATCTCCGTCCGTGAGGACAAATACAGAAGTTGGGAGAGTCTTGCTTTGGGTTTTAAACGTATTCTCAAGCGCAGAGCGAATCTCGGTTCCACCGTAGTTGGCGCTCATTCCGTCCACATGTTCCGTCTGAAATATGGAAGTCGGTCAACGATGTAGAATGAAACAGGAAGAGAAGACCTTACCGCAGAACTCAGAGTACTCTGGTTGTATATTTTGCTCGTCGGGAACAGCTTTGTATCCTTGTCTCCAAAGCTGACGATATTGAAGGTTGTGCCTCTAGCAGGCAGAGCTCGCAGAAGCATAACCAACGTCTTCTTTGCCATTTCGATCCGAGAGCCCATCATACTCCCACTACGATCGATCAAGAATATGTACTCTTGAGCAGCAATTGGAGGAAGGTCAAATTTGGGAACGAAAGTGAGATGCATGGCGACTGCATTGTGCTTTTCGTCTCGTTCCGCGAAACAGCGGGGTTCGTTGAGTCCTTGGGCTTGAATCGTCAAGATGAAATCTTGGGTAAGGTACTCTGGGGATTCGTAGCGAGCGATCATTCGGTTTGTCGAGGTGATGCTGTTCTCGGATTGGTATGGTAGAGCGACTAGATCAGGATGGGATGGGCTCAAAACACTGCTGATCGGTCCCTTGGTTTGGATGTATATTGAGAATTTTAGTCGAGATAGTGAGTCTGGAGCCAATGCGCCCAACATGGTCTCTGGGACCTGTCCGTAACGTTCTCCGATACACATAGGGAGTTGGAACCGAATTTGATCAGTTAGGTCGTCATTCATGAGACTAATTGCATACTGAGATGGGAATTAACTCGGGAGGGTGAAAGTCTCCAGAGAGAAAGGACATACTGTGAGTGTGGTCGTAATCCTTTGTTTCGCTGGGAGGCAACCGAGAGAAATCGTGAAAGCTATGGGCGCACTTTAGTTCAGAGATCGACGCCATACTTCCTCGAGCACATACCATCATCTGTGGACCATTCAACCAGTCCAGTCATTCTCCCTCGACGCTTCGCTGCTTCATGCTCCTCTGCAGCCTTTCTCTTCTCTTTCACAACTCCCGTTATAACTTGACCATCTTCAGTGCGCATATCAAAAGCGCATACGGCGGCACTTGCGGGGACAGGGAACACATATTTCGCCGAGGGAGTAGGTTCATCGGAAGCGTTCGAGAATACTTGAACCAAAGTGACCCTAGCAGAAACTTCAAGATGTCAAGTCGGTCAGCTGTACTACAAAGAAACCAATTGTGACGTCGAAATACCATCAACAATGTATGCATGAACTTGAACCTCCTCTAGCGGGAGTCGGACATTATCGTTCGTCGATGGATCCTTGAAGTAGTAGATACCACAGAATGCGGATGGCATGGTGAGAGTTCAATGGCAGAGTATGGGATGCTATGGGTCGATTGAGGGCAATGAGGGGATATCGGACATCAACTCCCAGGTGGTATTTATGGACATCTCCTCCTGCGTCAAATGGAGTCCTCGCCTTCTTGAATCCGGCACCGCATCGTTCAG
The DNA here is from genome assembly GCA_027627245.1 of Meripilus lineatus. Lineage (NCBI taxonomy): Eukaryota > Fungi > Basidiomycota > Agaricomycetes > Polyporales > Meripilaceae > Meripilus > Meripilus lineatus. Next base: position 71,221 of record JANAWD010000011.1, on the reverse strand, counting down.
GAGTCAAGCAAATGTGCTACTGTATCCTGGAACCGTGGATCCTGACAAGGCTGTGCTGTATATGATATTTATCAGATTAGGACCCGTAAAGGTCAGCATACTTCAGAATTAGTGCACAAGAAAGGCTTTGCGCACCATACCAAGTTTGAAGCAATGACTAGGTCAACGTTCAACTACGAAGCTCGATCTTCGGGTCCGCGATTTCGATTGAACTGACTTCTGATGCAATTCTGTGGGGGAAAACAGGCATATAGACGCAATAGGGTGACTCGAAGAATTCGAAGCCATCGGTCGTCCTGCAGGGTCTAAATACGACAGTTCCCAGGTGATATTGTTTCAGCGCGAGACTCGAGTCATCGTGGAATGAAAATGTACAAGGCACTGCTGGTTTTGGGGACCCGGAAGTGAGAGTCCCCCTCAGAGCCATGCGCGTCTCGGCAAAGACCAGTCTGCCAATCTCACACTGGCAATATTCCCGGTCACAACCAAGTCAAGACGTTCATATCATAATACTCCATGATATTTCGTGACTGGTACTACAATGTCATTAAAAATACAATACAAAAGTGAAGTGTGGAGGGTATCAAATAAAGCAATAGACCAGCTACTACGCATCATGCCCACCAACCCATTCCTCATCTGGTGGATTCCTCTGAACCTCCACCGACCCCTTCTTATCCATCGTCGCTCCCACATTACTTGCCTCCACACCAGCAGCCTGAAGATCCCGTACAAACATCTCACTCAACCCCAGCTCATCTTTCGGTATCCATATCCACGGTTGCGCCGTATACGTTGACGGATGATCAAATCCAAACTCGTCGAAATCTTTGTCAATGTCTTCTTCGTCTTCGTTGACTAGGGTGGAAGGTGGGAGATCGGAAGATGGTAAAGGTGGTTGTGAAGCGTCGCTTGAGCTTGAGGATAGAGAAGAGAGAGAGGACGCGCGAGAACGACCCGAGCGACATGAACAATGATCGTCATTATCTCTTTCAACGCGTTCTCTTTTCTCTTTCTGACTCCCTTGTTCAGGGACATTCTCGTGCAATGAATGTGCCGACGATTTCCCTCGAGGCTGTTCATCCTCGAACTGAACTGCCTTCTCTGTCACAACCGGGTCGTCTTCATCCTTTCCATTCTTTTTCTTCTTCTCCGAAGGCATGATCGTCTTCGCGACTTGTTTCTCCACATGTTTCGTCAATTTCTGTACAGGGGCATGAATCCGTCTACGAACAACGGAGCGTATCCCTATTGGCATCACAAAAATCAGTGAGGGCTTACTGCCGGTCTCGAAAGTTGACTCACGTCGCCGACTGAAAAGATCCAAATCTCCATCATCGTCTTCAGGTTCCTTTGGGAGGTGCCTCTTCTTCCTCTGTTCTTCCCATCGTTCTTGAAGGCTCTTGGTAGCCAATGACATCGGAAGGAATGTTGTGATGGCTATACCAAGAACCGTATTGGGTAAGTGGAAAAGAGAACGCGAAGAAACATCCACTTACGCTCGAACATGCGCTGGAATAGAATCTGGGCGATGACCGTCAATCCCATGAGGACCAACATGAAGACACCCTGGATGATAAATCCGATGCCGTCTGCAATCTTGAGAAAGAACAGAGCAGCGAGGCAGAATTGTTCGATATACAAGCCCACGACTACAAGGTGAAATTATGAGATTGATGTAGAATGAGAAAGACGGAAGAGCCGGTCCACATACATAAGAAGTTGATTGCCAGTGGGAACTTAAAGAGGAGAGAAATCAGTATGCTTGTAGTACACCATAGGCGGAAAGACATACATATAGTCCTCCAGTCTCGCCTTCATCAGGCTGGTCAAACACCCAAGTCAGGACTACCCGTTGCGCATGTCAGTGCCAAAAGCCAGAAATACACAGAGGGAATTAACATACGGAATTTCCAAGAGAAGAAGAACAAAATGAAAGCAAGCATCGCAAGGCCATTGATCACAGGGGATAACACACTGTACGCCAAAGCAATCGTAGCCAACAACGACAGACTAGGCAAAACGGTCCCAAAATTCGCCTGGAATGAAACTGAGTTCAGCTGCCAACACAACATTTTCACCAAAGGACGATCGCACTTTCGGCATAAGGAACGTGACGGAGTAGGCTTGACGCGGAGTCCGTCCCAAGAACCACTTCTTGACAAAATGCATCAACAGTGTGCCGACTTGCAGTAAAGCACTACCCGCTCCAGAAAGCCCTTGCGTGACTACAAGCCGGTTCAGCAAATGGAGCAACACTGAGTCTATATGTACACCTACTCGTCCATGTCAAAAAGAATATCGATGCGTTGGGTAACTGCGAGGCCAGCTTTGAGACCGTCCTCGTAGGGTCTGATATTATCTGCAACGAAACAGGGTCAAAATTGATGACATTTCGAGGACGTAGAGTGTATGCATACCGCCGTTGCCGTTGCTGTGATACCAGAACTAAGTGTAACGACGAGGAAACCGTGTCTATTCTGGGATCAGCCACAAGGTTTGTGTGAGAGCACCGATGTACCAACATGACAAGGAATAAGAAGTATCGTTTGTAGACACTCATGTATAACGTAGACCATCGGGGTATATTCTCGTACCACGCCAAACCTGACAAGCCAAAGTTCGTCACAAGGAAGAGACAACGAAGTGGGAAACCACTGACCAGTTAGTATCAAAGGCAGAATGGCGAACAGAATCGCCAGGAATAACGGGGGTAGAACACCCTGAATGATACCGGGGATTGGTGTAGGGGCATCTCGGATCCAACATAACCAACTTGTGTATGCGTCAGTGTCTCGTCAAGCACGACTGCGATATAGAGAATACGAAGACTCACGAGACTTTCTCGCAGAGGGCGGAAACGTTCGACAGGGAACCAACGAACGCGACAGGAACAAACCAGAGAATAATGAGACCTAGCGTTGCCATCCAAGACGTGACATAACGGAATCGTGTTTCATATGCTCCATCCTGTGAGAGTTTGGGTGAACGACCGCCCCAAACACGCTAGACGGTATGACGTACATCGATATTGTCCCAGATGACATCCTTCGGTGCTACCTCGATATATCTCTCGGTCATCATAAGTGGCTAATGAGATGGTCAGCAATATTCACAAACATATCTCGATGGGCTCACCTTGTGGAAGCTCACACATTGAGCTAATACATGAGCACCGAGCTGGAGGTTACACTGAATAAAGGCGCTACCCATGGGTTTTGTTTCACCGAGATTGCTTCGAAGCTCGTCGATTTCCTTGTTGAGACGGGCGATCTCTTCCTGAAATAAACGGTCGGATACCATAATGCAAAGGTAAATCCGAGACGCTCCATACCTTGCACCAATCAATCGTGTCTACTTTCTTTCCCCAAAGACCGAGAAATCCTAGACGGTGGTGTGGTCGCTTCTTCTCTGGCACAAAACGCTCGAGGAGAGCCCTCGGGTCATTTGGTTCTTGTTCGTTGGCACCACTTGTATCATTAGGTTTTGGCGACCCATCGGAAGTGGGTATATTTCCTTCCTCCAGATCGAGCGTTTGTTGACGTCGAGGACGCAGGGGTCGTGTGGTATCTGTAGAATGGGAACGATCTTGATCTATCGTGCGAGGATTAAAGAGAGTCCAAAATCACCAGAATACGAACCATTACCAAAACTATCGCCATTATCAGTGCGTGTATTCTTCTCCTGCAACTCTAAGCCTTGGTCTGCAGGTTTCGCACGAGACAGCCTCCAATGGCTGGTACGTGACCTTTCTGCCTTCTTCTTCGCCTTTGCGTCGAGTTTGTCTTGTTTCTCCTTTGCTATGACAACACGTCGAATGAGTTTGGCAGCGGCAGCCTCTAGCTTGTTACAGGCATCGAGCCTGGATTGATGCTCCTTGTTTAATTGCTAGATGGCAACCATCTGTGAGACTGGACTGCGAGGGGGATAGAGAGGGAGAACTCACAGTGGTATCTCTGTATATCCAAATATTCTGAATGCCCCCAGGAACAAAGCTGGCCCATAAACGTAGCTCCTTCTCGTTGCACATCTCTTCTGGAATAGTGGTAATGAGAACTGTGCGTGCTTGTGCGAGATGAGAGTGAGATTTGGATATCAGAAACGCTTGGCGCATCTCTGCGAAGTGGAACAGTTCTTTTCTTATGATCCAAAGGGTGAACACTGGCGTGGGTCGAAAGTCAGAACAAGGGTCCATCAGAGTAATCTGGAGGGCTGACGGGTTGATATGTAAACGACTACAACATGAGCGGAATAACGTCTGACTGCACTCTCGGGAATGCTGGAAATGGGACGTAGGTTAAGGTAGAGGGACGAGCGAAAGAAAGAGTGGGAACGCACTTTCCCCAACTGAGACGAGCGAGACCATCTTCAAAGTTTGGAGTGTCGAAACCGACGGTATCGACGGGGAGAAGGATGAGCCAAGTGAGAGCGGTCAAGACAGAAAAGACGATGATGAGGAGCCTGAGAAAGCGGAGGAACATGTAGGCGTCAACGCCATTCTTGTGGAGCTGGGAGGACGTTAAACGAAGCGAAGAGAAGGAGAAGAGGAGTGAACATACAACATCAGCTGTTGGTACTGCAAAGATGGCCAAGAGCCACTTCCACGGGCCGGGAGGCAAGTCGATGGCACGTTTCCTGTGGTGAAAGTTGAGATCAAAAAGAGCCGCGGGTAGAAATTAAGATGAACGTACTCTGGGGGAGGTAGATAAGCTCGTGGTTCATATATCCTGGAGAGTCTGTGTTTGAGGAAGATGAAAGCGATGAGTTCGATTGCAAGGATGGCGGCATTTGTAACGAGTGCGGTCAAGAAAGTCTGTGAGTCAAGACCTTGTGTCTGAGTTGAGGAGACCTCGGACATTGGTCAGGTATGGTGACCGAGGGCGAGTATCTGGAGATTAACGGGGAGGAAGGGACTGGACGGAGCAAGAGAAGGTGAGTAGAGTTTGACGAGCTGGAGCGTTGTTTTGGCGAACACGCGGACTTTATCACCCACGCGAGGTGATCTGGTATCCACAGCAGAGGACGCAGATGAGGGCATAATCCACCTCGTTGCCACTAGCCCAGAGCGGACTACAATGAACAAAAGAGAAGGCAACTATAAGTGGATCCGAGGGTCCCACCAGCGCAGCCTCAACGCAGAAATACTGAACAAAGTCACGGTGATATGATGAGCATTTTGAGTATTTTGAATGTGCCACCGGACGACTTTTCCCGGCCCCCAATGACGACATAACCCTAACCATACTCCCATTCGATGAACTGAGTGTTGCTGGCGATCCTTGGCAGTGTCATCGACAAGAAACAGAAAGTGATGCGTATGCTCTTTATCCCCACAGCGTGACGAAGACGATGGAAGCACAAGGACGCGCTATAAACTCAACGACACAGACGCCGTCATATAAGCAACTACTGGGCTCCACATACATTGTTTTCAACAATAGCCAGGATGTATCCATATCACCCAAGGCTCCAGTTCGTTCTACCGCAAGCAGCCCTGCAAAATCGAAGCTGCTCAGTCAAAGTTGTAGTTTCATATCCAGAGAGGCTGAACCTGTGTCTCCTTTCATATATTAGCTCTGCTGGGTAGATATGGGTACCAGTGTCTGCTTCAAATAAGAAGCACACGACCTTTGTTTCATCAGGAATCTGTGTTGCAGTCGACGGCAGTGCCGATGCAGCCGCCGCTCTCGAGCGCGCGTCAATCCCGCCATCAATCCCGCCCCTGGGAAGAATATATTACCACGCGGGGAACGATTTCCTACTCCACCACGACGACCACTTTCAAGTCCATCACAGCACTCACAGACACATCCACCCTCGCACACTAGCAAACATGATGAAGGAACGTGTTGTGTCGTTTATCCGCACCGCAACCTCCCGACCACAGCGACGCGACTCGGCCCTCAGTCAAGCCATTACGCACGTCGGTCGTCTTCCCCCAGAGACATTCATCGACATCATCCATTACCTCGTCTTTCCAACTTTACCCCAAGCTCTCCTCTTTCTCCATTCCACACCGGGAATCGATGCAGCAACCGACACCTGGGGCCTCGTAGAGATACAGACAGCTCTCTATCGCGTAACTCTTGTCTGTCGCGCATGGAATATCATCGGTACAGAGCTTCTATACACCTACCCCACCTTCGTCTCTCCAAGACAAGTTCGCAACTTTGGTCGCACCCTACAGCAAGCCCCTTCCTTGGCGCGCTTCATCAAGCACATCTTCGTCGTAGAAGCCAGCAATCTCCCTCTGCGCAGAGACAGGAAGCGAACTATTGTCCCAAACATAGTCAGGGACATCCTTCAAGCTTGCAAGGATACCACCCTCGACACACTCACAACAGATGTTGTCAATTACACCGGCTCAGATTCCATTGCCTCCTACTTCCTCGACTTCATATCCGTCTCCTCCCGTTTACGAAGGCTCGTCATAAACGGTATCCCGAATCAACTCTCCTTCTCCCAACTCAGGCTTCCCAATCTCGAGATCCTCTGTCTCCGCACAACTTTTATCTCCGGAAACACCGTCTTCCCAATCTTGCCAAAATTGCATACACTGCAGATCGCCAAGGGTGATATATGGGTCGAGCTAGGAGAGGTCATCCTGGATGATCGCTTGCCCGCTCTCCGTTCCCTCGAACTCTACCTATGCGAATACGTCACAAAGACGTTCCATCCCCTCTCCCTACCCCACCTAGAGACAATGAACTTTGTCGGTAAAGGCGAACTCGAGCTCTACAAGCATCTCCTAATCTCTGGCGCCCTCGACTCTATCAAAAATATCACCATCGGTTTCGTCGAATCCCTCCTCTCACCCATCGACCTCTCCGAGACCCAACTACCTCTCAAGATAGAGTCCCTCTCCCTCATTGGCTTCTACGCCCAGAATGCCGGGATCGTCAGCATCGCACATTATTTGGAGAGAAACCAAGCGGTCCTCCCTGCAAAACATTTCCGGCGCCTTGACTTTAGCTGTTCAAAGATTGATTGCGAAAGCAAGCACATCAATCAACTTCAGACTCTATGTTCTTCTCTCGAAATCGAGTTTCATCTCAACAAAATCGGTGCGTGCTTTCCGCACATAGTGTATGCTGTATTAACGATATTTACTACAGAACCCAACAAGTGGATCAGTCAGAGACTTGCATGTTGGTAGATCTATACCGTGCTTCTTGGTCCGAAAAGTTAGGAGTTTGGCTACAGGACTTTTTTCTCCGGGACGGACTTGTGACAACGTAAAGTATTTATCTTCCATGGACATCCTTTCTTTGTGATGCGAAGTAAACATATTATTGGCTTGTAACATCAATATGTAACGTACCTTGCTTTCCCAGTGGAACCCAGATTACCAGAACCTGCAGATCTCGCTCCATTGCAAGTGGGAACAGTCGGGTCCGTCGTATTGCTGTGCCTCGGCAACGCATCGTGCCTTTCTCACAGCTGCCATTCTTTAATGAATTCATTTATATTAGTACCCCTTTGGTTTCTCTTTTGCCAGGCGCTACAGCGCATGGACTCTCATCCAGTTCTCATCCTCGTCTTGCGATTGGAATGTCGAGCCTTGGCAATTCTTTGTGCTCAAAGGAATGTCAAATCTGCGTATTCGAATTTTGAACCCAGCAAGTCTAGAGCTCTCGATTGAGCAGCTTCCGTTCGATCGTCTCCAGTCGCGTAGAGGGCGTGGGTCCTCCGGAAAACGACCATTTGATGTAAATTTTTGTGTAATTTCTGAGTAATATTCTATACCTACATGATTGGATACTAATGCCAAGCTGCCCAACAGAATAAGCGACCCTGGAAGTCGTTGAGGGTTGACACAAACCATCCCCGAGCCCATACATACCCGTCGTCTGAATCCTCTCGACTCGGTGATTCTCAACTTCTCTGATGTCGCCCCGCAGCGATGGCCCGCTGACATACAGTTGGTTCAAGAGGACTTCTATCTCCCAGCTACTTGCCCGCAAATTCCGCGGGAACGATCTCCACGGCATCACGATCATACATAGCCGTAACATCATGACGGCGAGTTCACCGACCCTGCCATCGGAAGTCATCTCCCTCGTTATCCAACACCTCCAAACCACGAGAGATGAAGGAGCACCCATTCTCTTTGACATGGAGACATACCACGCCCAGCATCAGCTTCGTGCTGTGTCCTTGGTCTGTCGCGCATGGTCCATTGTCGTTACGTCTCCACTATACTCCCATCCCACTCTCATTTCTCAAAGATCAGTCCGTCTCCTGCGCCGTACCCTCGAATCTTCCGCTCGGCTGGCTCTCGTCGTTCGCGGCATCACATTATATCACGAACCAGAGCTCAAACTACCCTACATCGCGTTGGGTAATCCGCTGAACGACTGGAACGCAGGTCTGATCGCCTTTTCACGGACATGTTCCTCCCTCAAAACACTATCCATCAATATCCGGCATTCCTACGATTATATGTATGCCCCAGTAGAGCATCGTATGACTTTCCATGTCCAGCATATCGTCGTTCGGAGGACAACCCTCCTCGCACTACTTCGACTCTTCAAGTTCCCTCTCCTCGAGAAACTATCCCTGTACTCCAATCCGTTCAACGTCCCGACGAGAAAATGCCACTCTCTCCCCAAAGTCCACAACCTCCTCTTTTACCGGTGTCTCTCCCCACATGATAACCTTCGGGAAATGGCGAATTGGCGTAGGATTCTCCCTTCCCTCCGCTCGATCGAGATTCTTGGAACTTCGAGGCCTCCCCAGTCTCCCATAGTGCCCGGACACCAGGGTTTACCGTATTTTGAAGGCCTCGAGACACTTTGTTTCGTCGAGATACCCATCATCTTGAACTTTGGGTCTTGGGAGAGCTGTCGCAAGTATGCGACGGTTCGACACCTGGTTTTTGGGGTCGTCAGTCATGCGGATCATTTTCTAGCACATTGGGATCTTCCACCCTCGCTCGAAACCCTCACTTTCTTTGTGACAGTCAAACCGTCCCCGCGGTCCAACTCGGATACAGACACGGATCGGGCTTGCTCGTGGAGATTCATCGCGCAGTGTTTGGAGAGGAATCGGGGTCATTTGAGGGTTTCGCTACAACGCCTCACCGTCAATACGGCGGAGCCTCTCGATCGTCTGATGACCCCTTGGGATGAAGTGGTTCCGTTGGAACTTCGTCGCATCCAGAGTTTCTGCAGCGCATGGGGCACAAGGCTCGAGTTGAATGACCTAGGTAATGCCACAAAAATTGGGATTTTCTTCCGTACGTCTGATGTCTCGGTAGATGCCCGCAAGTGGATGATGGAAAGGCTACTCAGTGGACCGGAATAGACCTTGCGATCCTCAGGTGGAGTAACGAAGCCGTGCATTCTCTCCACGTAATCAACAAAGAGGAACGATACCTCGACTGGGGACATTTGTATCGAGGTGTTGGTTAATCCAACCTTCAACGTCTGTGGTATCGTCGATGAATCAGTATATACATGCAATTTCGAGAGATGCTCGATCTGACCTTGTCCTTGTAATTCCGTTTGAACTCCTCGTTGTTCGCAGAACGAACGCAGTGGTTCCAAATTGGCATCACACCCAATCTCGCCAACAACATAGAGCATCTCTAACAACTGAAACCGACCCTGCTCAAACTGTGAGGTCAAACAACGAATGAAGTCATCGATCGGCCACTCCTCTCCAGGCGAGACACCTAACACGGTAAGCGTCCTGAGACTTCTCGGAAATCGAAACGAATGAGCAAATACTGGCGAGAAAGGGTATTTCGTTCCGATCGTAAGGTGGGGTACTTTCGCAAGTTGTCCCGAGCTCCCAGCCCAGAGAATGGGACTCTCGCTGTTATACTCCACAATGCATAGTCGTTCGAGATTCTCGAGAGTGATGAGGTAGGTGAGGTACTTGCAGTACTTGAACTCGCATTGGTAGAATCCGAGGGAACGGAGATTGGGAAGTCTTTGTTCATCGAAGAAGAGAGGGGCTTGGTATGAAATGTAGCATTTCACGACTTGGACGACGGAAACGCGGGGTAGGTGCGGGAATGTCGTGAATCGGTTCAAGACGAGAGACCGAAGGTGGAGAATCTCGAGTTGAGGGAGATCCATGCGACCGAACAACGTGTGGTCAATGAAAGCATTCGAATCAATGACCAGCTTTCGCAGAGGCCATCCCTCTCCCAATATCTGTGAGAAGATGACAATGGGAGCTGTAGAAGTGTTCGGGAGGCTGGCAGAGGTACTCAGCATCATGGATTCGAGTTGGTGACTGGAACAGAGTTTGAGAATGGTCCGAACGGCCTCTTGAGGGTGGGTTTCTCGGAAGGTGGAAAGCCAGGACCTAACTTTCAAGCGGAATATGTTTCGTGGTGGGACCTGTTCCGAAGGCGCAACAATGATCAAGGCAAGTACCAACGAGGGTAGCCTTGGAGATGCTTGCAAACTTCGACAGAGGCATCGGAGCTGCTTCTGCGTCTTAATAACTGGTCGCATGTAGAGAAAGGTTGTTACAGCAGAATTCCAAGACTTCCCAACCATTGCTAGGGTAGCTAGTTGCTTTTGGAGCGTCATAAGATGAACCAGGTCGAGTGGTTTTCTCCATTGCCAGAAATTGTTGTATCGAGGCCAATATTGGAATGGGATCAATGGCTGCGATTCATCGAGGAGGATATTCGAGAGAATTATCAAGACAATCTCGACAGGTAAACGATTGTCAATGGAGGGTTTGCCCCTCCTGTGACGTGATTTGGAATACAATGTACGAACATGCTGAATTCTCAGCATCCTCCCTGATTACACGGATCAATTCAGGCGTTTTCGACGAGAGACAGCACTTACGACTTGTATACGAAGATTTTGGGAGTACTAGTCAGCCGTCGGGTCCTCTTGTTCGTCGTAACTCGATGCTACTGGACAAGTGAATAGATGCAAACATTTCTCAAGTCGGAGGGTGCTCCAAGTTTAAATATCTGCTCGCAAGCGCCGGTCCTGGCCAAGAGTTGGTTTCGCCGCCATGCCACAGCCTCGATCGAACAAGTTGCACCTGCCCCTCGCACAGCAACAACTCGACCCTGTCGAATTCATACAGCAGGGAAACCTGTGCCTGCTGGCTGCATGCTAGTATAAATGGATTATGCATCTCTCTCATGAAAAAATAAACCCAAGTCCATCGTCCAGCGCCCATTGCCAGTGGATTCCAGGGCAGTATTGCCAATCTGCAACAATCGGATTGACACGCGCCAAGCGCGTGGTCTGAAGGATTTCTTTCTATTGTCTGCCCGGTACTGTATCGTCTGAAGACTCTTCACCAAGGTTTCGCTTCCAATCGGGACACTCTTACACCTTGTCTCCTTCGACCGTTCACCAAAAATACTCGTAGGTGATGTCTTATCCACTGTTCGCCAACTGATTCAGTTCAGGCAACCACGTACATTCCCAGGATTGTGTATACCGCACTCACTGGACATACCGATGCAGGGTCAATTACCCCCCGTACAATCCCCAGGGCCACTTCACCGTCATGGTGGATTCGACTATGGACGAATACCTGTCGAGACGTGGGACCACATCTTTCGTTTACCGTACTTGGGAATCGACGATCTCAAGCGGATCAGTCTCTCTTGCAGATCATTCAGACACATCGCACAGTCTGTTCTCTGCGAAGGAGTCGTACTTCCCATACTCTCCCCTTACGGATCGGATTACAAAAGGGTGATTGCCTTCCTGTCCAGGGATAGTATTCTGGGGAGAGTCAAGAGAGTCGCAATTGGCCGGACCGGAATGATGGACCCAAAGACCAGATGTATCACACGAACGATATTCCCGAGAGGCCCTTCAGAAAAAACCTGTCCCACCCAAGATCAATCGCAGAGATCATTGTGGAAGCCCGCAGCGGCTCCTTTCATTCATTCTCCTCCACAAATCCACGAATTCATCAGCACCCTTGTCCCCCTCAATAACCTGAACACTCTTTCTTTCACCCACATAACCCTCTGCGTTTCGGACCTCGGTCAGCTTCTCCAACTCCCCAATCTCACGTGTCTTCGGCTGGAACAGTGTAGTCTTGACGATTCCGAAGATGCCTACCCTCACGACGTTTCTGGACCCACCATGTTTCGCCTCAAAACACTCATGATAATCAACTGCAATCTTTCTCGGGCGTCCATAAACGCTCTCATGGGCCTACTCTCCATCCCAACACTTCGCAATCTAACAGCACTCGGTACCCCACCACACTTCAATAAATTGATAACGTCGAGTGCCTTCCCGTCACTCTTACGTCTTCAAATAGCACAACCTCCACCTCCCGGCAGAGAGGCACGACTGTTATCTCGTTTACCAAGATTGAAAGAGTTTGTTTGTTCGTCTGTGGAAGTCCTCCAGGACGAGGCTCAATTACGTATCTGGGAAGAAGACCATATCGCTGGGAATTTCCAAAGTTTCATTGGACCTGCCACCTCGCTCGCGCGTTTTCTAACGCCCTCTCTTCGCGAGATCAAGCTCACTGGACCACTTCATCCCATCCACTTTGCAGAAGATATCCAGCGAATCAGAGACAGGTGTCCCCAATTAATATCGCTAGAACTGCCGATTATCACATTGAATCTGCCAGTGGCCTTACCTGTCATTTTTCATTTCCTGCGTGGAATCAGAGAATTGGGAGTATCTCAGGAACACTTTGGAATAACGGATGTAAAAGAGGTTGGTGTATGGATATGTTTTCTCTTCCCATCCCCTTAATTTTTGTCCACAGGTGATCCGCGTTCTCTGCGAAAGTGACCTTCCTCCTACCTTGAAAAAGCTTCATCTGAGTCTTGGTGGGATTGAGCCCGACGCAAATGACCAGCGCGCGAAGGAACACGCAGAAGGAGTTGCGTTGGTCAGGAGCTCCAAACCTCAGCTCGAGAAACTTGATATCGTTCGATACAGTCCCATTTGACGACCATTTTCCACATTTTCCACAGAGTCTTCCCTTGATGAATTTTCAAGAGCCTCACGGTCCTCAAACTCGTATCTCGTACGGTTCGGCGATCCTAAGATGCGAACGAAGCTCATTTCTCGGCTAGAGCCAGGTGAAGGAGACAACGAGAACAACCCTTATTGTACATACATTTGATAATCATGCATATTGTTACAATCGGCCACGAAACCAAACGATCCATCAATGTAGGAGGTAGAATAAAACAAACAGAGCTTTCATTCTTGCCATTTTCTGAGGATTCCGACTTTCATGGTTCCTTCCGTACCCTTTCAGCAATCCAATAAGGGAAGTCTGCAAACATAGTTGAGTCAGGGTGTCATCAAAGGAACTATTAAATGAAAGGCGTACGTTCTCTGGTCGCCTCCAATGCAATACCTGCCGATTCGCACAAAGCAAAAATGGTGTCGAGTGATTTGAGGTAATGATTCGGAAGAGGCGTACAGATCCTCTTAGCCGTCTTGACCCTCAAATTAAGTTGTCTGAGGGGGCAAGGCGTATACGGTTGTAAATTATACCTGAGGAGCTGGACTACGAGCTCCAAGGGATAAACCTGAGCCGATCCCTCCCGAGGAACTCCAATGAGCAGCGTCAATGTCTCCAAAGAAGGAGGGAGACGCCATGTCGCGAACGAGTCCTCCATACTGCCACCGCGAGCTCCATCGATGACACCCAGCGTGAACGAGCGAAGGGACTGGAGTGAATCACAATTCTTGACCACTTCGAACTTGCGGACTCCAGGACATTCGACGAAAGAGGCGTGCTCTAGATTTTGGACGCGATCGAAGATACCGACATCGATCATGGGGGTGGATGATCCTTCTTTGAAGAGCTCGTACGTGCGTACGTTTGGAAAAACCTCCTGGAAAGAGGAAATGTCGAAGGGGTGGGAATCGCCTCCTCGGAGGGGTTGGTACAGGCGGAGAGTATGGAGTCTTTTCAACTGGTGAAAGCGTAAATTACGAGAGAAAGAATACGCTCGGAGGCAGAGGACCTCCAGGAGTGGAAAAGCGAAATGGGTGAGCATGATCTCCAATGTGTTTCCCGTAAGACTGAGCATGCGAAGTCGCGAGGTTATCCAAGTAGGACCACGCATCACATCCTTCCTGCGAGTGTAAAAATCGACCGAACGCGTAAATGTCGAGGACATGATTTTGAGATTCTCGCACGTTTTGAGGACAATGACTACGGAAGGGATGATTTCCTCGGTATTCTGGAATGCGCTTAAGGCGACAAAGGAGGAGCCGTGCATGGAAGTCGAATACATGACGTCTTCTTGAGTATCAACCATGGAGATGGATTTGACGAGGGCGGCAAGACAGGGCGAAGTTTTGATCGTGCGGACAAAGAGATGGAGATGACGGCTTTTGGAGAGGACTACAGTGCCGTAGAGAAGTTCGACGGCGATTTGGTGCCAGGAGCGAGAGACGAGGCTAGTATTGTACAAGATACGATGCGCTTTGCCCCGTACCCCAGCAGATTCTTCGAGTTGCCTGGGGACGAAATTAAGTAGAATATAAAGGATCAATTCTGGTGGTAGTTGCGGAGAAGATGGTTCTGCAGAATGAGGGTGATAACGCCATGGAAGAGGCAAGCGCAGACTGAGTCTACGCATACTGGTATTCGACGTTCAGTGTTCGATCTGGAATGAAGGTTGGCGCAATTGCGATGGAGGGGAAACAGATTGAGGATTGTTCACGGCGATGAAGTTCCGCAGAATAATATACATTTCGCATAGGGGCAGTGTGCATTGTTCCCCATTTAGTCACCTGCAGCCTGGAGATAGCTTGGCTATTTGGTCACACACTATTGACCAGGTTGTCTCCTCGATCAACGGATAGCACGAAGTTCGCTCTCTATGAATACTGCCGCGGCGGTGTGGTCAAAAACCCAAGGAGGAGCAGAGATTGGAGTCGATCCAAGGCGGTCGATCCAAGGCACTGATGACAACAAACAACAAAAGACAATGAATTCAAAGCCCCTGCCTAATGTGGAAAACTCGCGATTCTTGACCAAAAGGGGGAACGGCACCGAAAGGACTGGTAGCGTTGCTATAGCAGCCCATGACGAATGGAGATCGCTCTCAAGATCGAGTCTTCTTCTCTCCATACTTACCTCCAGATATACTATCAGTATTCGTGATCCCAACTGATCAATAGGCTACAAACACAATAGACTTACCTATCGATATCCCCGCGCTGTCATGCGTACTACAATTGGTCCTCTCTCCGGTGCATTCGCTCCGTTGAAGCGTGGTTGAAGACCATTCAAGCCCCTGTAACTTGTCCTGTCAGATGCTCGATATAGACGTCTTCGGATAGCGAGGATAACCATCATGCCCATCGATCCCAGTGAGATTGAACCCGACCGACATTCACGCGTAAGAGCCGCCAGACGCACAGTCTCGCGAAAAGTTTGTTCTTGCAAGATAACCATGACCATCAATTATGAAATGTCGTGAAGGCGCCATGGAATCCCATGGGGCTCAGTCATCCATACGACGAAATCTTCGCGAAATCTACGAGGAGACTTTGTCCTGCATCTATTACAACTTGAACTATAGTACAATAGGCTCGATGTCGAGAGTCTGGATCAATGTCACAACCGAAACCTCTCTCTCCCGTTCCAACCTCTCAGATATTCACGGCGTTTTCTCCATCTCTCCTGCAATCCAGTACGAAAAATCTGTGAAAACTATATTGGTTGCGGCAGATACGAGGAATTTTTATCCTGCACATACCAATTTGTGTCATCTCCAACACGATTCCCACCGACTTGCACAGGTCGGTTATAGTGTCGAGTGTTCTGAGGTAGTAGCTCGGCAGAGGACTGTCATTTCTCTTGGTGCTCTGAATCCCCAGTTTCAGTTTCCTAAGGGGAAAAGGCGTGTGCGGCTGTATATTGTGCCTGAGGAGTTGGACAACTATATCCAACGGATAAACCGGTGGCGCTCCCCCTCGAGGGACGCCGATGAGAAGGGTCAATGTCTCCAGAGACGGAGGGAGACGCCACGTTGCGAACGAGTCCTCCAGACTCCCATCGCGGTCTCCATGAATGACCCCCAGCGTAAACGAGCGAAGGGTCCGAAGCGTATCGCAGCCCTTGACTAGTTCGAACTTGCGAACTGTAGGACACTCCACAAAGGAGGCGTGCTCCAATTTCGGAATGCCATTGAAGATCCCGATATCGATCAGTGGCGTGGAGGGCCCGTCCTTGTAAAGTTCGTAGGTGCGCAAGTTCGGGAAGACGGTTTGGAAAGATGCAATGTCAATGGGACGCGTGGTACCCCTTCTGAAGGGTTGGTAGAGGCGGAGGGTATGGAGCCGCTTCAATTGGTGAAAGCGAATATTGCCAGAGAACTCGAAATCCCTGAGGCAAAGGACCTCGAGCAGAGGTAACGCGAAATGTGTGAGCATGATTTCCAATGCGCTTCCTGAAAGGCTGAGCATACGAAGACGGGAGGTCCTCCAAGTAGGACCGCTCATGATGTCCTTTCCGCGAGTATAGAATGGGACTGAGCGAGAAAATGCGACGGATAGGAATGTGAGATTTTCGCAGGTTTTGAAGGCGATGTTCAAACTCGAGATAGTGGTTTGGGGGACATAGAAAGCATTGACGGACATGGGATCGGAGCAGTCGAGGGCGTTTGCAATTACAAGGTCTTCCTGGACATCAATCATGGACATTGATTTGACAAGTCCTGCAAGAGCTGGAGAGGATTCGATCGTGCGGATGAAGAGATCTAGGCTCCTGCTCTCGGGAAGCACCACGTTGCCGTAGAGCAGTTCGACGCCGACTTGGTGCCAGGAGTGACAAACAAGGGCAACATTGTACAAGGTACGGTGCGCGTTGCCTCTCACACCTGGGGATTCTTCAGGTTGCCTGGGAACAAATTTTTGTAAGGTGTACAGGATCAGCTCGGGCGGAAGGTGAGCATGATGGAGTTTGGTCGAGTGAGAACGATCCCGTCGGGGAAAGCGGAGACGTAGACGCAGTCTTCGCATACTGGGAGTTTACCGCGAAGTACTCGAAGTCGTGCTGGGAGTAGCAGGAAGCACGACATGGTATAACTACAGGGTAATATACGTTTGGCGGAGGGATGGAGGGTATTGTTCCTCGGTAAGCGCCTCGAACTGAGAGATAACTGGGCCCCCGCGTCGATCAGGGGGATGTGGAAGTACGAGGCTCGCTCACCGACGGGACTACGTACCGCGCGAGCTGACAGTCAGGGATGGCCTAACACCAAACGAAGGATATCCACGACACTGGCGACAACCAGAACAAAAACGTGTTGCTGCCTAATATGGCGACCGAGAACCTCCTGACCAAAAAGGAAGTCGCCACCGACAGTTGTTTGACAATCGTGTCGTTGCCATAGCAGTAATACAGAATACCACAGATCGAGCTCAAGATCATGTCCTTCACTCCCTTGAATCAATGGTCTATCAATAATCATGATCTTGCTAGTTTCAGGAATATTTGAGAAGCAATGAAATTGTCAACAGGAGTTCGGAACGTACACATTACTGGCTTGATACGAAACAAGGATAACCTCACATTCTTACATTGGCCGACCGATTCGGCGAAGGGAAACGGAGGATCGCCAAATTTTTAACTTGAGAAGCGTGGATGCGTACCCTTCATCTCGGAAACAGCCTGAGAGTTGGCGCATGAGACGATGGAGGATTTTATTGACCCAGACCGTATAGCGCCTCCGGTCAAGGTGACCATCGCAGGGCCTTGAGAAAACAAAGTCCAGGTAAGCTCAATAAAACATAGAACTTTCGTGTCCCAGCCTTGGCTAAATAATCAATGGTGTGACACTGGCTTGAGGAGTATGGTTCGGATTGGCGTCTCCTCGAACTCATGTTGGTGGCTGATGGGCGCCAGCTTTGGGGCGGAGTCTCAAGGACCTGATGGGATGCTCACAATCTGCGGCAGCACCGGTACCAGTACTAATGTTCTCCACCGTATTATCCTAATGCATGCCATTCACTATGACTATTTAGAATACAAGGGACTCGTTCCATCTTGACAAGAATCAATGTATCTGAACAGGAGTGCACCGAGGTCGCCCTGAGATGTGACGCCCATCATGCTACCCCAATCCCTTCCTGAGGTGGTATTGATCATGAAGGAATTGGATGAACGTCTCCCGTTCCGAGATGTATATTACTTGCTGAGTTCCGTTAAGCTTCGACATGAAATTGAATGTATTTGATTCAAGTATGACCATGCTCGCTGTCGATTAGAGTGCCGTTGTAATGGCAACCAGGTGTAACCATGGCCATCCTCCTGGTCCCCCTTCATGAAATCGCCGATGCGATATATCCTTGTGATCCATCAATATGTATATTTAATGCGTATAGCACTTTACTTTATAGTGCTTATCATCGATTATTCGGGATGGAGCAGCGGTCGTTGGGCGGGGCACTCATAAGAACGCCTGCCTGTGAAGAAACAACAAATTCCCAGTCGGATAACGCATAAAAATAGAACAAACCTCGCTTCTGCATCAGAAGAGACCATCAGAACACCGCAACAGCCGTTGATGAGAACAAACGGAACACCTGAATAGGCGAGCAGGAAAACAAACTATTTGATTGCAAAACGAAAAGAAAGTCCATCCGTCAGTCCAGTCAGTCCGTAAAAGACTTTTGCGTGTCAATGGCCGAGTAATGAAAGGAGAAAAACTAATAAAGTGCGAGGGGAGTATTAGTCTACTCAAAAACAAAGATTGAGCAGTAAGGCAAAGTACTACGGTTCGTGGGGTGTAAAAAAGCAATGTCCATGTACCAACAACGATTACGACTACTAACTCCTCCCGACATGCGACGACACTACTCGAAAGCGATTACTGAAACGCCAAGTGTTCGTTCGTGAAAAATCGTGCGAATTCATAACTTTCCAAAGTAGTGGGATTACGAAAGGAAAACAACGGCAAAAGCGACACCAAAGATGCCAGCAAGCGAAGAAACGCGAACGGCTCCGGCGCCGTTTGAGTTGGCACCAGTTGCGCTTGGTGATGATGAGCTCCCGGACCGTGTCGCAGAAGTGTTGGCTCCAGTTGGTTGCGCTGACCCACTGGCGGCGCCAGATGTGGGAGCAGCCGAGCTTGAGGCAGCCGATGTTGTACCAGGATGGGCAAGGGCGGTNNAGGTAAGAGCAGCCGGAAGAGAAGGGCACGCANNTNGATGAAGCAGGCATCNNAGGTGTGTATGGAATAGAGGTGATAGGTCCCAATGATTCGGGAGGTTGAGAGTATGTCATGACGACACCGTTCTCGGTGAAGATACCAGGGGGGTCCTGATTCTCGCTGTCACACACCTCGAACACACCGTTCTGGGCCTGGTTGGGGCAGTTGTACTGAACACCAACACGATCGTAGATGTGCTGGCAGAGCTGGGCAGCATTGGGTCCAGCGGGATCGCAGGCTTTGAAACAGAATGAGTTGGAACCCATGAAGCTACAAACACATGTTAGCGGGTGGACAAATTGATAACAGATGGCACACGCACTTGTGCCACTCGATCACTTGTTGATATGTCCCGTTGTTTCCGTTGTTTGATGCGAATGCGTTGGAGTAGACGAGACCACCAAGAGGATTACCACGCTGTACCGTGCTGTGAGAAAACGAGACAACAGAAACGACGTTATTGGCCTCACCAAGTCGGCACCATGAGGATCGAGCTCTCCTCCAGTGTCATTAGAGACCAAATTGATTTGTGTTTGGTCAATGAAACCAACAACTTGGACGTATCCGGGGGCTCGGAGGTACTGAACACCAGTCAAGGCACCAGCAGGAATCAAACGGGTACCGTGACCCTTCTTGGTACACCAAGCGACCTCCTCACCCTCGGTGTCGCCGATGACTGAGTTGGGGGTAGGTGCGGACCACAAGCAAAAATCTATTTTTAGGTGTTGACACGTCGAATGAGCGCTCCGAAAGTCATGGCTACCATGATCAAAATTTCCTACTGACCGTCAATGTGGTTAAGGAATGAGGTTTGGCACAGCGAATTCTGATTCTCTGTGGTGGAATTACAGATGTTGTAACCCGACTGCCTTCCACGGACACCATCATCTGAATCGGCTTGATAGGGCTTTACGGGATCGCACACACAGTTAGCGGGGTACGCCAAGAATGAAGGGGGAGACAACTTACGATACCATCGGGGTAGGCGAAATGCTTGTCTGCGAGGGGGACAGTTTGAGCCATAACGGCTGATGAGGCGGCAAAAACGGCCAAAAGACTTGAAAGAGTGACTGGAGACATTTCGTCCAAAAAGGGGATTGGGTATTGAGTATAGACTTTAGATTGAAGAAATACGAAACGGAGGGACTGCGAGAGTCGCTCGGGACCTCGTTAGGACGAGAGGAGAGAGGACCAGCGCGAAGAGGAGGACAAGCTTGACGGAAACAGATGCCTCGAACGAGAACCTTCTCATATACACGCTCCCCAAACTCAGTTTCCAACTCAGCCAGGGTCTCACCATCGCAAATCATCCCGCCTAGACGGGAAAAATCAGTTAACCGAATATATCCCGCCTATTCTTGGCCCATCGTCTATTTTAAGATCCCGTCACACTGTCACATCCGCACATCCGCACGGACCACGGACACCTGCCGAACACACGTGATCGCGTCGATCGTCGCGCATTTCGCTTTGAAACCCCGCAAAAGAGGTCATACTTAATCCAACACTGGCGACATGGAGCTCAACACGCCCCTCTCTTCACATCCACCACCACAAGCGTCGCAAGACCACAGCAGAAATGGTCAAGACAACAACAGGTAGGACTTTCAATTCCCAGCCTTCTCGGGTACCGCGTGGATAACGCGTCTATCTTTTACCCAATAGAATCCCAATCCAAGACTGCCACCAAGTCCGCCAATACTAAGCCAAGAGGTATGTTTCCGCTCCAGCTCGCTTCTCCAGAGGCTTCCTCCTTTCCACGCAGAAGACAAGTCTTCTTATGTCGCTTGTACTCGTAGGCACATCAGGGAAACGCGCCCCAAGCGCATACAATAAATACGTCTCTGAGCATTTGAAGCTCTGGCGGGAATCCAACCCTGACCGGCCCGTCAAAGAGGCCATGGCAGCAGTCAGTGAATTCTCTTCATGATGACTTTGAATTGTCACTCATGTTCCCCCTTTTCCTTCTCTATAATGGTGCTCATAGGTCGCTGCACAATGGCGCGACGCACCCGAAAATCCAAACCGTGGTCAGGAGCCCAAGAAAAGAGGCAAGAAGGCTCCGGCTGAAGTTCCCGCTGCAGCTACCCGTCAATCCCGCAGGGGCCAACCCTCTTCGAGTGACGCCGAGCATGCAGAGACGAGTGAATAATTTCGAAATGTTGGTCTCGGACAATGCAGGTGCCCCTTTTCCTCCTCTCCGAGATTTCACTTGGAACACTTATACATACGTCCAGATCATATTCACAGGTGTATCAACATCATTCATGATATTTCGGGCCTCCTGATACGCCCTGAATACACACTGTACCGAACGTCAAGTCCATCAAATGTGATCAATACCCGATTTGCTCGTCGTAATTTGTATCTTATCCCGTTTTTTATGATGCTCGGTGTACCCCATTCACGTAGCTTCAATGTTGTAGTTTTTTTACCTGTACTTACATCAAGAATCTCATGGCCTTCCTCCTTTGATTCTCCATTCACGCTTCGATGACAGCCATCCAAATGTCCGTGATGCCATCATCCCCTGTCACGCTTATCTGGGGTGTCACATCTCCGAACCTCGGCCTCTTAAAAGAATGGGCTGGCATCCAAGCTGATCTTGAATTGAAAACTGGTTCGGCCTCGTTCAGGCGGTGTGCCCTCACCGCGCTGGTACAAATATGCATGCGTCACAGTGCAAATTGATTGGAACCCGTCCCGACTTTTGGCTGGAGAAGGTGAAGCTGATTGATGGGCAAAGCCACAGGAAGAACAAATGACATGACGCATGCCGGCACACCTCCGGTGCCACAAGTCTCCAAAGCGCAGTCCCTGTCAATTGAAATGAAATGGTTTGCAACTCCCAAATATAGATGTCTACTCTCCTGTATCGGTGCGCCTCTTGCAAATGCACACACGATACCTCGCGGAAATAAGGCAAGGTGCGAAGTCGAGTTGCTGTGCATCATGATCGAGCTGACATTCGCACGAGGCAGTACTTGCATGCAAGCAGGTCATACGACGGATGATCGTGATAATGCGGTTATAACTGGCCACAATAAGTGCCAAGCCAGTACCCTTCATGGTATAAAGCGCATTGTGGATACCATAATCGATGCCATTACTTGACCTCGAGGTGGAGCGCGCCTTCTAGTGGGTCTAAAGAATGGTGAACGTTCATATCAGATGCAGTACGATGCAATCGGTTTGTAAAGCTTACACATGCTACGCCAAGGGATCTCTAGCCTTGGAATGAAGACATTCTTGCCATCCCGCCCTAGTCGCGCATTCCACAGGATGCCCACCATACCTACCACATACTCTTCGATGCTTCCCTGGTCCTCATCTTTACCGGAAGTATGCTCACGTCGTTACCTTGGTGGTCGTTGGAGTCGTCGATATCGTCATGGCCTCGAAGCTCCAGAAGTTCAACGGAGATAGCGCTCGCTGAGTAGGTCTTGGAAGAAGACCAAGAACTTGGATGATAATGCCGGTGTCCGCTCGGTGAGAGAACGCCGAGTGTAACTCAAGTTCACAGCAATTCAAGTTTACCAAGGTCATTCCCTCGTTGTCATACGAGATATGATGGAGCGCTGAATTGACCGCTGGAACTCCATAAGTTCACAGATGTACAGCGACGAGGCGAAGGAGAGAGATGCGACCTGAGTTCGCTGTCTTTTGGGAGATTTTTACAAGCATTTCTCAGACGCCTTGAAAACTCCGTTGATATTCCAGCAGTGAGAATCAGGACTCGGTATAACTTACGAGAGCTCCGAGCGCTGAGATCGCAACGCGCATCCTTCTGAGAAGCGGGCTGATCAACAGCAATCCAGGACATACCCAAGGGAGATGGCATCCCAGCAGTGAGACACGGACTGTCGGGGTGTTCGCGATTCACTTTGGGTCGCCGAATCTTGCGAGGCAGATCGCGTCTTGTCAAAACGTACTGTATGTTTAAGCTTCTCAGGGCGTAAGTCCGAAACTGTGGACTCCGAGCATAAAGTTAGTTGGTGCTCCTTGGACGATCACTTCCCAGAACTGGCTAGGGATTTGCATGTCCTTCGGGCGCATTCTAACGGCTGCCTCGGAGCCTGAGGATCCCTGAACAAGTGGCGCTAACTTTGTGCGAGGGATTCCGGGCGAAACCCAGGGTGTCTATCATAGACCGAAGATATGCCTACTTATCTGTGAGATGCCGAGCCCTGCCTGCCGACAGGTCCGCATCCGGGAATGGGAGCCAAATATTGCATTCCGACCGAAGATTCGCGGTAGTTTCACCCGGAATCCTCAGGGGGAAACGCCACGACAAAGTATCAGGAGAGTGCTTGGAAGACCCGCCAACGCTTACGAAGGGGTCACAGAACATGTCTATCAAACCACCCCGAAAAACAGGGTACCGAATTGAGCTGGTGAGGATTGAGTGGTGTTCAGGTTGTCTGGTTGTCAGAAAGACTTTTGAGCAGACTGGAGAGTTTTCTGTTGACGGATTCCGGGGTCCCTCCGTCGTGCCTTGGGTTACCACGTACTTCGTACCGAGTTGGAAAAGCGTTGTTCGCGCTGAGAAGCATCCGATGGAGATTCTCCGTCACGCAGGAGTGACACGTCGACTTCCTGATCGAAGGCTGGGTCAGGCAACTGTGCTATGAAAAGGAAAAACACTAGAAAGTCGCGTACTGGTCTGGTCCAGGTCAGTGAAGAGTCCAAACCCCGCCTTACGACGAGGTGATATCTTTTAATGAACAGATGGCATGTAACGAGGTTCGAGAGAGCGTGTTCCAAAAATAGCACAGGCGGTGCCTCGCACCACCCCGAGCAGCAAAATTTGCGGTCTGTATTTTAGGAAAGGTAGGGTCTATAAATAGCTGGAAGAAACCAAAAGTGAGATGATATGGCGTTTCAACAAGGCACATACTTCAGGGTAACGTCAAGCGAGTGTACATTGTCTTGTCTCTAGGTTGGGGTATCTCGATGGGCGCGATTTTATTGAAATGCAAGATAAGCAACTCGGGAACTTGGAGTGACGAGACAAACGGAAGATTATAACTGAAGGAGACATCTGCAAGCCCAGTCGAGACGGATCGAACACAGTGGTTGATGATCTCGACCTCGAGTCGACATCGCACCTGTTCCTTGATTCACCTGCACTGAATAGCATTCTGCCCGCAAGCGTGGGATACGATTCAAAACCAACAGGACTGCGTTATTGGTTCGCTTGCGTTGAGCTGTTTTCATGGACCTTCGCGCAAGCTTCAGCCCATGACAGAATTTCTAGCTGAATTTCTGGGAACGACTCGGAATGGATGGGCAAGTGAAGGTTTCGGCAGGGCCTGATCCGAAACGGAGTTTTAAAATGTGGCGCGAAGTGGCTTTTGACAGATATATGACCTTCGACATCACAGAACCCTCCACTGAGAACCAATGACAGGCAGAAGAATTTATATCTGAAACCATCGGTCTCAATGAAAGTACATTCGATTTACGTCTTCAATAGCAAGACGGTGGACAAGATAAGTTAGACTACCAGCAAGTCAATATTCCAGGGAACAGACGACGGTTCAACCGTTACAGAGCCAACAGAGAGGACTTTCGAAACATTCAGCAGCGATACTCGAGAGAGTCGTGAGGTAGCCGACCAAGTGCAGCCAGTACAGCGGCAGTTTCCAGAAACTCAGAAGTTCCAAGCAAAACTAGCGTCGCCTCTTTCCAAGGACGGAGTTGCGTGAAGGAGGGGCACAGAGGGGTCCGCGTTCAAGGTTCAAATGCTCGGCAGTGTCAAATTCGATCCCTAGGTCCTCTGCAAGCGATTTCGCCTCTTGAGGAGGGAGAGCATCGCTGACAAGTGCCCAAAAGCTAATCGGGATGGCGTCAAGAGAGCAAGTCAGTTCCAACGGCTCCGACAGCAGAGGCAGAGACTCGACAAGAATGTAGGAGATGGACCGACTTGTTGAAGATCTTCCTCCTGCGAAGCCATTCGTTCCTGGATTTAGACCAGTCTGTATCGAGGAGAGCGAGATCCTCGGGGGAGACAAGAGGAGCACCTGATCGCAGAGGATCGAGACGTGCGTTAAGTTTTTGAATCTTGAAGTTACGGAAAGGGCGATTAATCGGTGCAGGGATTTGCAAAGGTGAGTCTAGATGTTGTATGGAAGGAGGACGCACAGCTGCGGTGACCTCATTGATCTGAGAAGCAAGCTCAACATCGGTGGGAGTGGCCTTGATGCTTGGCGAGTTCTGGGGGTAGGTGAGATTCACTGAAGATTGAGAGAGAAAAGTGGATATAGAGCGCATATATGGAGCATACCCGCTTGCTTTGACTTTATCTGAGCGAGGGATTGCTTGTTTTCTTCCTCAAGGGCTTTGAATCCGGATTCGAGGGATGCTAATTTTCCAGGAGGGACATCCTCGAGGTTGGCTTGATTGGCGACGAAGAAGGTGGTCTTGCCTGCAGAAATCAATGCACGGTGAACATAGGAGACGAGAGAGAATGATACCATAGGTCTTTTGCACGACGAAGCCCTTTTCGGCGAGAGAGAGGAGTATTTTCTGGGTTGCGGTCTTTGGGACAGCACCCTTCAAATTGGCAGAAACATCCACTGCTCCGAATGGACGATTCATCTGTCAGTAGTCAGCAAAGCAAGCAAGGCATTGGCAAGATCCGCTGTGGTAAAAAATGACCCTTTTCATGTAGTCGAGGACGGCATCCTCCGCTAATGATGGGACGTGAATGAGACGGAATTGTGGTGGTCAGAGAGTTGAATGGAGATACCGTCTTGGCCTTTGAGAACTGGGACTTTTGTATCAGAAGGTTTGGATTTTGTTGCCATTCTGTGTTTGGATGTGGGGTGAAGCGGTACCCCGCAATTCCTTGCAATGTTCTATGGGATCGTCGAGGTCGTCGATAGAAGAACAGAAGCAGTCTCTCCCACCAGACCATGCCCAGCTTTGGTCAAGGGGGTCGGCCGAATAGCCACAGTGCGATCTCGGAAATCGAACGGCCCCAGTTTACGACAACGTGATTGGTCAGTTGGGGGATAAACCTAACCCTAGGACAGGTGTGTGCATGATCCGATGAGGTAAGGTCGAGACAGCCGGGGCTTTCCCGTTGAGAGATATCATATTCCACCCCGCATTGCAGCACTCGACCCAATTAATCTCATCCTCCCTCTCCCCCCTCCCCTCAACCCGATCTTAAAGTACATGCAATAAAATACTTCCATTCCACTCCTCACGAAATCCAGCTAGCGAATGAGTCCCTATGCATCCTCCCCGTCCACAAGCGACAAGCAAAGTCTCCATTACATCATCAGGTCAGGAATCGCGGGCGGTTTTGCAGGATGCATCGTATGTCCATTCCTCCTCGACTTACACATTCAGCTAATCTCTCCTTCATGATAGGCCAAGACAGTCGTCGCACCTCTCGATAGGGTCAAGATCCTTTTTCAGGCATCCAACCCAGAGTACCGCCAGTATGCAGGTATGAAAATTCCTGCCCTCGTCTCCTCCCCTTTTGCTCATTTCTTTGTCAGGATCTTGGAGCGGCGCGTTCAGAGCTGGTGCACAGATATACAGAGATGGCGGTTTCGTTGGCCTATTCCAGGGACACTCGGCGACCCTACTACGTATCTTCCCGTACGCGGCCATTAAATTCATGGTATACGACCAGATAGAAAACGTATGTCTTTCTCATTCGCATACATTCACCTCCATCTTCTTACACCCTTCTCATTCGCAGGTCTTGATGCCAACGAGAGAGCAGCAAACAAATGCCCGACGTTTTACTGCTGGTGCCCTCTCGGGTGAGTTCCGTCCCCAACCCCAATCTCTCCATTCCCGCGCTCACACGATCCGCTTAGGCATCACATCCGTTTTCTTTACCTATCCGCTTGACCTCATCCGAGTTCGCATGGCCTTCTATACTCGTTCCTCAATCGCCCACTCATCAGGCCCTTCACGTCCTACTTTTGCCTACGCTGTATCTCGCATATACCACGAAACCCCCGCACACCACTCAACAACCCTCACTTCCATTGCATCTTCCTCTCATTCCTCCGGCGCAGGGGCTGCCACCCTAACGCTGGCACCTTCGAGAACCCTATTTTCTGTCCTTCCCATTCTCAAGTTTTATAGAGGTTTCACCGTCACAGTGGCAGGCATGGTTCCTTATGCAGGAACATCATTCCTCACTTGGGGTTTCCTCCGTTCCCACCTTCTACCTCCGTCCTCTCAAGGAAAACCCACTTCCCTCACAAAAACAACTCTCGCCGACCTTGGTATTGGTGCCCTGTCGGGCGCACTATCTATGACTGTTTCATACCCGTTCGAAATCATCAGGAGAAGAATGCAAGTCGGGGGATTGCACTATCCCGATAGATGGATGCGTTGGGATGAGACTGTTCTCGGAATTTGGAGGGCGAGTGGTTGGAGGGGTTTCTTTGTTGGTCTGAGCATTGGATATATCAAGATTATTCCTTTGACTGCTGTTTCGTTTACCGTCTGGCAGTCGGGGAAGCGCATACTAGGAGTATAATTCGCATTTGTGGAGTATCTTATTCAATTGTAGTAACAGAATTTCAATGCATGGTCATTACGTCTACAAAACCGTGGGAGCTGTTTGTATGCCGAAATGCCGCCGAAGTGTGGCGACGCATTTCGGCAAGAATCCCGAGTCGGGTTCAGCTCGAAACGAGGCTCGCAGCTGCAGCTTTTGCTAGTACCGTCATACCACATTGTAGAAACCCATTGGTCCTTGCTGATTGCTGAATGGGTTCTTTGACACAATCGCTCTCGTCTTTTGTCAGCCCTCATTTTTCCAACACCTTCACGGGCCTTCCGATCCTAGGATCGCAATCAAATTCTCCCACTCCCCGATCCCCAGCTCCCAATCTTCCCCGTCGAGTATTCTTCTTCAGGTTCTCGACTACCCTGCCAGACGAGGTCGTCAGCAGGTTTGAAAAACTCAACATTCTTCATGGATGTGGCCGAACACACACAAAAGTCGTGTTTGCTCTACATCAGAGGATCTCGTTCCGTTCTCCACAATGCTGGCTCTACGTTAAACTAGCNCTTCGGTGTGCGTAGCTGCGAATGAGGTTACCTCGTATTCCAACGTCTTGCTGCTCACTCATCACCAGGTGAAATGCTTTCATCGGACCCTCCAGAGCAGAAGGTCTCGCAAACTGGCCGGACTTGTCAAGGAACTTTCCGTTCTCCTTGCATCCGACGACCGCCTCCGTGGCCCTACCTATCGCACATATTCCCCTCAGGGGTACCGCTCTTTCGTAGAACGCAATAAAGACCTCAAGAATGAGCTGAGATTCATTCTTCGGTCACTCCCCGTCCTCGAGTATTCCTCAGTTCGCTTCCTCGATCCGTTCAGCATTGCTATGGGTTATGGCCATTTCTTTGGTCCATGCGGCATCGCATCTCACTCCCTCAAGAATCTCATCATCCATGGTATTTCCATATTTGCATCTTTTTACGAGATGTCCTTTCCTTGCCTGGAAGTCTTGTGCTTCCACCTCGCTATCCATCTTCGACCCCCAACTTTCAAGTTCCCCCGCCTCTCCCTCCGTTTATCCGTCCTCCAACTATTGAGAACCTCCCAAAGGACAGGGAGGGTCATACACGATTTGTTGACCGAGTCGAAATTTCCTTCCCTGCACACATTACAGCTTTACGAAAATCGCCACCTCGAGTCCTCGAATAATCTCTCATGCCCCCCACACATCCTAGACATTCGTTGTCTTCATCTCATCGGAAAGGCTGAGATTTCGTACTTTGAAACACTCCGTCGAGCTGGTGCTCTCGACAACTTGCAGCATCTCGCCATTGGCCAAATCATTCGCCCCTTTGATCCTTTACGGCTGTGGCAGTTCCCGACATCCATAGAGACCTTGACGTTCTTGGTTGATACTGCTCTCACCAAGAATTCTTCAGAGGAGTCTCTATTTGATTCCCTACAGTCGGAATTGGCACGCCACAAGGAGGGGTTCAGCCGTGTGAGGAGAATCAGGGTGTATGTTCACGGGGAAAACGTGGGCGACGTTGCGAGGGAGCGAATGGCGTTGGACATGTACAGTGCAATATATCGTACAATTAGTAAGTCTTTGCAACACTCATTGGACATTGCTTATGTTCTCAACACGGGACCCTTGACTAGATATGGACAAATGGATAGAGTACAATCTGTATTTTCCTCCCGAGGTCACTCCACCTCCAACGTTGGGTTAGATACTATTCATTCCTCAGGATTTTTTCGGGGGCCTTCCAACAGCACCTACTCCAGAGGTGGAATCAGATCCAATATGAATCTATCGTCTACCCCAATAGGATTATCCTCGAGCGATTCCCACTCGGCCCCGTCTATTACTCTCGATCAGATGAGGATCCCATAAAAATAAAACGTCACGGCTTACTGATGAAGTCGACTTGAACTGAAATACCGTATTGTTGGCAGAGACGTGAAATGGCATCGATGCCTTCCTTGAAGAGTTCGGGGAGGACGGGAGATGGGCCCAATCTCAATTTCAGTTTCCGAAGGGTGCCGGACTTGAGGACTCCTTCATTGTGCTCCAAGCAAGTCAATATCTCCTTGGGCGGGGAATAGTCACCAGTAGTGGGCATCTCTTCTCCAGGATTTCGAATGGTAGCTACGAGTAGCGTTAATTCCTCAAGGCAAGCTGACATATTCCATGCAGCGATACCACTGTTGGAAAACCCAATCACGCCGAGCGTTATAGATTTTGGGCTATCGAAGACGGTGCGTTTCAATAATGCGTCACGCTCGAGAAGCTCGGGAAAGTCGACAAAGTAGAGGTCCTTTATGTAGTTGAGGTTGGCGAAGACGTGGTAATCCACCGTGGGTCCGGTGTACTCGCCTTTATGGTATTCTAGTTTTTGGAGATTTGGGAAGACACCGGGAAGCGAGTCGGGATCGAAGATGTCTCGACGCCATCCTCTCACGGGGTGATAGAGTTGGAGCGTCTGGACCGAAGGAAGTGGCTTGATGTATAACTCGGAAATGAAGGGATGTCTGCAGGGGCGCAGGTGCTCGAGATTTGGGAATGCAAAGATGGAGAGGATGGCTTCGAGACTGCGATGGTAGGTGGTGAGGGTACGCAGATTGGGTATGACGTCGCGTCCGTCTGCAAGATCAAGGATCTCCACGTATCTCTCGATGTACATCAGGGATACAGTGAACGAGTGCAGGTTACGACATTTATGAAGCAATTGAATGAGTTGGGATTTCACCAGCTTCACATGGGCTACTTGTCTCGATTCATCACTTTGGTGAAATAAGAGGGAACCTTCTGCCTTGGTGTCTATGAGAATGATTTCTTTGACTGGGTGCTCTCGTGAGGACCTGTTTTCGATCGTTCGAATGAAGCGACGGATTTGACGGGGTGAAGCCAAGAAAACACGGCGATACAGGAACTCAGCACCGAAATGGCCCCAGATCTTGGATACGAGAGCAACTCGTGCGAAATCGGAGCAAGTTTGTTCTGGATTATCACTGAACAAGTGCTGGAGGACGGATACAACGATTTCTGGCGGGATTTCAAGGGGGGATTTCGTGGGGGCTTTGGGATGGACTGGTTTCAAAGGAGAAAAGAAGGATCCAAGCGCACGACGCATCACAAGTATGTCTTCCTGTTGGACGTGAGTGTCAAGCGCAAACTGGGACCGATACCCTTGCCAGTGCCTCTTATCACGATCGCATTCCTCCATCATAATGCCAATTCGTGCCTGGGCTACCTTCCTTTTCAAGCAGCTGTACAGGCTATTACCACACATGACCAAACAAACCGCTTGGAGCCATCGACGCAATTTGATTGTGGCCGCAGTGACTCGGGAGACACAGCTTTGGCGATGCCACTCTTGCCAACACACCGGAAGTCGCAGCGTACAAAATCTCGGTGGAACTATTAGTTTGCGAGCAATGTACATCACTTTTGTACCCCCACAAGATCAAGGTTCACTCCTCGTCCAATCCCTCCGACCCCATGGATATTGTCACCAAGTGGATTAAGGTGTCCATTCCTCACCGTTTGTCTTTTCCTCGTAGGAGCCGAAAGGGGCGCACGAATAGGACTGCCGTAGTCACAGTCTCTCTTCCCCCCGAAGTTCTCATAATCGTCATAGAGCACTTTCAATCGGACCTTGACATCTCTGTCGACTCACTCGCATCTTTTTATCAGACCCCATGGTCATTTCGATACGGGCCTGATTATGCGGCAGGTCAGTTACGTGCCCGGCGCTCAGCATTCTACCAAATTTCCCTTGTATGCAGATCGTGGAGAGCTGCGACGACCAAACTCTTCTATTCACATCCCGTGCTCCTGACGCCGACGGAACTCCAATACTTCAGACGCACAATAACTGAAGTCCCGACTCTAGCTCGATATGTTACCAAGATCGCAATCGTTATACCTGAGTCGCTTATGACGAGTACGGAGACGAAGGTTTTGGGTTGGAAGAGGACGAAGGTCGATCACCTTGCACGTGTCAAACTCGACGCGTCCTTTATTCTCAGAACATGTTTCAATATCGACACCTTGTCCCTCCGCCAAACTCCTGATGTATCAAGGACCTTCACTGAGGGGTTTTTATCTTTAGGACCAGTTCGGGACAACCTCCGCAAGCTCACGATTCATGGGACGACCTATATCCATTGCCTATCGTTCGACGCTTTCCCCAATCTTCAGATCTTGATATTGAAGCTATTTCAATTCGGCCATTCCGTTCGTTGGCCCAACTTTCCACGACTGCACACTCTGAAACTCGACCAGACTCAAGGATGGCCCAGTCGCGAACCCGATGACTTCCTTCTTTCCAAAGAGAATTTTCCTTCTCTTCGCGAACTTCATCTCTACCATAACAGCATCAACAGTGGCCACTTTGGTCACAAGATACAGGAACAGGCCATGCAGTTCCCTCGAGTCCGGTCCTTGCATCTTTTTGGTCCAAACGAAGGCGAAGCATTATTTCCCCTGACCAAGTCAGGCGTCCTCGACCAATTGCAGCACATCGTCCTGGGCAATCTGCACTCTCTCTTCCCTGCTATCGCTGCATGGGTCATCCCGGAATCTTTGGAATCCCTGGTGATCTTGGTCAGTTTGACCGAGTTCCCAGTCGCGTCGCCACTCCGGGTTCTGTGTGCTTGTATTGGGTTGAACGAGGCCAGGTTGCGTTCTGGCACGGCTTCCTTGCGCCGCATTATAGTGTTCGTGTTTTGGGAACCGGGATCCGAGTTGACAAGTGATAGCGAAGAGTCCGTCGATATCCGTATGGAGCAGTTGCGAATCATCTGTGACTCGTTGGATATCCAGGTGGATTTCCATATACTCTGTGGGTATCCATTCGAATATTCGAGTGATATCTGAGCTCATACTATGGATTGAAGCCGATCTAGACGTTCCACGTCAATCCCTGTGGAATATTGAGGCATGCCTTCCTCAGACATCTGCCGGTCCGATTTGAACGCTGTATAACACGTTCCCTCAGGAACTATGGTTTGACTTCAATTTATTACGGTTCAGGGGGAAATGGGAAATCTGGCTGAAGCATGCGTGATTGCGATACGTAGTAGAACCTCATGTACGGATACCAGGAGACGAGGAATGGACTCGATATGCCACTGAGTTGGGGTACTTGCCCCAGACGCTCGGAGACCGTAGCGTCGGCGATTTGTTGGTGTAGAATATAGTAGATGTTGTTCTAAATGTACTGGAGTCAGCCCATCCTGACTTACTGGATACTGGATATCAGCTGAAATGGGCGGCTGCCGGGATTTCTCGGGAGAAGGTACCCCGGGCCCTTTGGTCGGCTGGTGTCATGGTCAGAATCGCACCATTGCCTTAACTCGGAGGTGTCAGTGGACCCGGAGGTCGACGGAGAGCTCCACATACACAAACACACCCTCGAAATACTGTACGTGATGTATCTCGTCTATCTCCGCGTTCTCATATTCCCACCTGGATTAATACTAGATTTTGTCGTGCCTGGGCCGCCTTCCTTTTCGAGCGACTGTACAGGCCATTACCACACATGGGCAAACAAAGCGCTTCGAGCCATTGATGCAATTTGATAGTGACTCAGAAGACACAGCTTTGACGATGCCACTCCTGTCAACATACCGGAAGTCGTAGCGTACAAAATCTCGGTGCAACTATTAGGTTGTAGGCTATCAACCACTCTTTTACCCTAACAGCATCCACTCCCTCCCATGGATATTGTCACCAAGTGGATCAAGGTGTCCATTCCTCACCATTTGTCTTTTCCTCGTGGGATCCGAAAGGGGCGCACGAATAGGACTGCCGCAGTTACAGTCTTTCTTCCCCCCGAAGTTCTCATGATCGTCATAGAACAACTTAAATCGGATCTCGACATCTCTGTCGACTCACTCGCATCTTTCTATCGTCGGACCACATGGTCATCTCGATGCGGGCCTGATGAGGGTCAATTGCGTGCTCGGCGCTCAGCATTCTACCAAATTTCCCTTGTATGCAGATCGTGGAGAGCTGCGACGACCAAGCTCTTCTATTCGCATCCCGTGCTCCTAACTCCGACGGAACTCCAATACTTCAGACGCACAATAACTGAAGTCCCGACTCTAGCTCGATATGTTACCAAGATCGCAATCATTATACCTGAGTCGCTTATGACGAGTACGGAGACGAAGGCTTTGGGATGGAAGAGGGCGAAGGTCAATCACCTTGAACGTGTCAAACTAGACTCGTGCTTTGTCTTCGCAACATGCTTTCATCTGGGCACCCTGTCGCTCCACCAAACTCCTGATGTATCGAGGACCTTCACCGAGATGTTTATATCTTTAGGCCTAGTTTATTACCAGCTCCACAAGCTCACGATTCATGGGACGACATATTACCATTGCCTATCTTTCGGCGCTTTCCCCAATCTTCAGATATTGATATTGAAGTTATTTCAGTTCGGTCATTCCCTTCATTGGCCCAACTTTCCACGACTGCACACTCTGAAACTCGACCAGACTCAAGGGTGGCCCAGTCGCGAGACTGACAACTTCCTCCTTCCCAAGGAGAATTTTCCATCTCTTCGCGAACTCCACCTCTACAACAACAGCATCGCCAGCGGCCACTTTGGTCGCAAGATACAGGAACAGGCCACGCAGTTCCCTCGAGTTCGGTCCTTGCATCTTTTTGGTAAAGACGAAACCGAAGCCTTATCTCCCTTGATCAAGTCAGGTGTCCTCGACAAGTTGCAGCACATTGTCCTGGGGAGTCTGCACGCACCCTTCCCCGCCATTGGTCAATGGGTCTTCCCAGAATCGTTGGAATCCATGGTGGTTCTGGTCAGCTCGACCGAATTCCCAGTCGCGACGCCTATCTGGTCTCTTTATGCTTGTGTTGGGTGGAACGAGGCTAGGATGCGTGCTGGCATAGCTTCCTTGCGCCGCATTATAGTGTTCGTGTTTTGGGAACAGGGTTCCGAACCGACAAGTAGTAGCAAAGAGTCCGTCGATATCCGTATGGAGCAGCTGAGAAATCGCTGTGACTTGTTTGATATCCAAGTGGATTTCCATATACTCTGTGGGTAACCATTTGAACTTCCGAACGATATTCAAGCTCATACGATGGATTGAAGCCGATTTAGACGTTCCACGGCAATCCCTGTGGAATATTGACGCATGTCTTCCTCAGACATCTGTCGGTCCGAGTTGAACCCTGTATAACACGTTCTCTCAAGAACCACGGTTTGAATTTAATCTATTACAGTACAGAGGGAAACGGGAAATTCGGCTGAAGCATGTGTGATTGCGATACGTAGTAGAACCTCATGTACGGATACCAGGAGACGAGGGATGGACTCAATGTGCCACTGAGCCGGGGTAGACTTGGTAAACGTAGCGTGGATGCTTTGTTGGTGTAGGATATTGTAGATAGCGTCCTGAAATTACTGGAGTTCACTCATACTGGATACTGGATACGTATACAGTATAGTAAGCCTGAAGTTGAAGTGGGCGGCTGCCGGGATTTCCCGGGCGGAGGGGTACCCTTTGGTCGACTGGCGTCATGGTCGGAATCGCACCATTGCCTTGTACAGTACTGACTCGGAGGTGCCAGTGGACTCGGAGGTCGACGCAGACTTCCACACACACATACACGCCCCCGAGGTAAGTAATACATCTTGTCTATCTTCACGTTCTCATGTTTCCACCTGTAATAATGATAGATGCTGTCGATTCGAAGGATATTCTCTCCGAGCCAGAGCCCAACTTCGAGAAGCGGAACCTGGCCGAAAAGTCCAATCGATGCACTCGATGTCGGGTTGCATCACATAGGACTCCCACAGCACCTCTGGCAGTCCCAAATCGTCTGGACAGGCTCAGGAATACTCGACCTTCCTGCCGAGCTCATTTTCGACATTCTTCGTGATCTACGTCTTCCAGACGTGCTGTCTTTTGCTCTAGCTTCTCGTGCTTGCCATCGACTTGCGATTCCCGCCTTGAATCATTCTCTCGTCATCGCTCAGCAAGACGAACCCGAATTTAACATCGCGTGCAATGACCAAGGACCCCCGGAACGATTATGTCCGACGCGTACAGTTGGGTCGTCTCGATCGTCCGGGATATGCAGAGAAATGGAATGTTTCTGATGTCTTGTCTGATGTCCTTCGAGGTTTCGCTGACCTCAGGGAACTGCAAATGTGTGGAGGCACCTATGTTCGCGAGTTGGACTGGTCTAGATGGAAATTGCACGCATCCTCGGCGATAGACTTTCAAGGTTGCAGATGAAGCTGTCCATTCACGTTGGACGATGTGTCAGGTCCTTTCGGGTAATCCCCTGACCNAGTTCTGATTGCGCNNNTCACNNA